>VMRN01000065.1:2066228-2122344 GCA_010277015.1 Poeciliopsis turrubarensis
AGGACAACCGATATGACCCAAAATGTTCTCAAAATGAACTTAAACATGCCTTACCTCTGCTCTACTTAACCACTAAATAATGTTGCTAATTCAGTTTTATGTAGAATAACTACCCTTGTTAGTTAAACCTGTATTCTTTTCTTGAGGAAAAAATGCAAAGGGTTGAAACGCTAAACGTTTTTTTATGTATACATTTCTATTATCTATTCATTTCCTCTGATCAGCAGTGACGGAACCGGAGCTCCTCGCTCTACTGTTGAGGATCATAACTCAGTTAGCATCATCCAAACTTGCTAACCAGAACCAGTATTTGCCATTCGAACAAACGAGCCCTCGTTATGCGGTTCTGGACTTTCTGCTTTGTATCTGTTTGGGTCTAAATTTATAAAGAAAGAAATTTTAAAAAATCGTTTAATTTATCCGGATCAGGAACCGAAGGACTGGTAAAATATGAACTGCAGTGACGTCGCGCACTGCAGAGGAGAGATGCACTTTAAAAGAATCCAAATGAAGTTTATTTATAAAGCACAAAACTTTGTAGCGCAAAACTCAAGGCCATTAATAGGCTAGAGAGACACATAAGCAGAGCCTTCAGGAAAGCAGATGTGTACCTAAATATGCTTAGCATAGCTCGGTAACTCTCTCACTTCATAACAAAACACTCACGGCGTCACGCCTGAAGACTTCCTTCGAAATTTGCATGTGAAGAGCCCTTCCCGTCCCGTTTTTCTGTTCACTCAAGCTATCTCCGTGTCATTTCAGGAAGTGTCGATAAGCAGCAGTCTACAGGTGGAGGGAAAAATAATAATAAATCAGAGCGCTGGATACAAATTGAGGTCAGGTCAAAAAAAAACAAAAAAAAAAAAAAACGTAGAGTTCTCCTGTACAGATTTATTCGTGTTGACATGGATGATAACAAAGTTCCATGCATTTACGTTGGCTCCTTTGCGCCAAACCAACAACGTGACTCTTTTGACATTTGTTCTGCTGGAGGTAAATATACACAAGCTGCTGCTCAGATTGCTTCGCTGGCACCGCACCAGATATTCAATCACACAGTAATTAGCACAACAATCGCACAGCTAATTGTTATTGGTGAGATATTGGAATGTGGAGGGGACAAATGTCAGAGTTATTTGCAGAAAGGGGGGAATCTTGGTCCTCCGGCTCGTCGTTCTCGTGCGTCGTTTTAGAGAGTCGACGTCGTCCCTCGCCTCATCCGATCTGCCAGCAAAACGTCCTCCAACGAGACACGTCCCCCCCACCCCCGAGGACACAACACACACAATCGCACAAGTCGTACTGTCGTAACTTGGCTGAGTTTATTTTCTGAGTGTTCTCTAAAGAAAATAAGAAAAGGAGTTAAAGGCCATTTTAAAGGCCAGTGTGAATGGCAGGGCCTTTTGAGTATCAGCTTTGTGCTTCACAAAAAGAGGTCAGGCTCAGAACTGTGAGACAGATAAGTGCGACGTTTCAGAGAGGTCACCCGCCCGCTCAATGACGCCAGGCCTTTGCTTCAGCCATTGATAGCCTGACCGTCAGACCTCGTGCGGAGCGGTAATCAATTTTATCCGCAAACTTCAAAACCTGACCGACTCGAATGGCGACGAAGGCGATTGTAAATATTTTATGACTTTTATTTTTTCACCTTTTGCCATCTTGCACTTTTTTTTTTAGCTTTTAAGAGTTAAAGCAGCACAAAGTGAAGTCAAAATGTGAAGTGGAAATAAAATTAGTTTTTTTAATGAATATATGTGTATAGAAGTTTTTTACATTTTCATTTTAAATCTACTTTTGCTTAATTTTGTTCTGCGTATTTGATATTCCATCCGTTAAAGCACCTTGTGATTTTTATCTTGAAAGGTGCGACGTGAACAGTTCTGTGGTTGAAAAGTTGTCAGTTGCGCAACACTATCTGAGACGCAAACTAAAAGACTTGCTGCTTTAAATAACGCAAAAGGTGTGAAGTACGCTCTCTGAATAAATAAGCACTGATAAGATTGTTTTTATTGTGGTGGAAAATTAACAAAAAAAAAAAAAACATAAAATAAATGTACCCACCACTTTGTGTTGGTTGCAATGTGCTAAAATGTGCCAGAGTTCAAGGGTGATGAAAGCCTGCGCGAGGCTCTGCAGGAGCATCTTTTTTTTTTCCACTAACTTTACAGGTTGTAAAAGTCTCAAAACAGATTGTGTTTATCATCCGATTCCCCAGTCATCGCAATGAATTATTTGTATATTTCTGGCTTAACAGAAGACTTGAAAGAGAAACTTCTCTTTTGGTGTAGCATATTTGCATTGTTGTTTTTTTTTCCCCCTCCTTCCCTTTTAAATTCTGCTGAGCTCTCGCGCAGTTTGCTCTCGCTTTGATTCTGCCTCCATCTGTCATTCCCCTGAAACCAATAATTGCTCATCTATTCATTTTGTCAACAGTTGCTTTCAAGATCCTTTCTTCTAAAAAACAAAATAAATAAATAAAATATGATTAGCCAAAGCACGGAGAAGAATCACAAAGCGATTTGAAACACTGGATTAGCTCGTCTCTCGTTTTGTCAAATGAAGGATTTCTGATGACGGTTTGATCGACACGTTTTCCTCATGCTTTTAAATTCTGATTAGGGCTTTGAATGCCTTGCTGTTGGTATAAAAGCTAAACGATGTTTATTTTCTGCACATCTGCAGTGATCTGAGCTGCGATTCACACCAAAGCAGATTTTTCTCTTCTTTTTTTTCCTTTTTTTTTTTTTCCCTCATTTTAGTCGAGCTTAAAGTAATGTCAATCAGTCCAAGCAGGAGTTGTGCGATTTAATCTTGATTATGAGTTAATGCACCATACGCTTCTGGCAATTAGCTGTCCGAGGATGACCCTCTTCTAATTTGCTAAGAGTTCAATGTAGCATAAAATCCAGGGCAGGTCATTCCCAGGAGTTTAATCCATTCCCGGCTATGAGAGGAGGGAAAGTAGCGACAGTAGCCAAGCGTCGTAATTAGCTGGGCGTATCACGGATGAGAGGCTGTGCTCCGGCGTGCTAACACCTTCAACTCCCCTATCCCATTCTTCCGTGCGGGCCCCTTATAATGAGCTTAGCGAGAACAAAGCGTCCATGTGCCATGTTGGGAAATAGAGATGAAAAATAAAAGAAGCGAGAATGCGCGAGGGGCGAGACAACGTGAGAGGGGCGAATGGCAACAGAAGATGAGACGCTCTCAGAAGACCAAAGGAGTCCTGCAGCCTTCAAGGAACAAATGTGTGAAGTCTGTTCCCGCGTATATCACAGTCCAAATGTTACGGTTTTGATCCGGGATATCAGACGCATTATATCAGCGTGCATCTTCGAGTCCATGCCTGGTTTTTAATACCTAAACTGCTTTTCAAACGTCGCAAAACTGGTCTTTGCGGCTGCCTGGGCCTGACCTTTTATCTCCCGGGAAGAATCGCACGTCTTCTTCTGCAAAGATTGAGGGGTGAAATCATCATTTTAAATAAATACATCCTTGATTTTCTCATTTTAGAGCTTTCACGTGGGTAATTAGAAACTCTGCATTTCAAATTGTGTTGGAATGTTACAGGAATCACAAACATTGTCCAGTCCCTCTATATACATATTCAGGAACCCCAATAAGGCTTTCACACCAAAAGCTTTGGCTCTAAAGAGCTTAACTATCTTTCCAATCAAATGACTAAGAAGTTTGAGGGGAAAAAATTGTTCTCAAACTTCTTATTCATTGTATAAAAAGAGTTTGATTTATAATAAAACAAGTTGGATTTGCCAGATAAGAAACTGAGTTTGTCATTTCTCAACATATCAACCGCATATCAACCTCATGATATGCGGTTGAGGTGGAGAGGCAGAAAGCAGCAGACCCAGATTGAAACGATGAAGGATGAAGACTTTAATGATGAATAGCATACAAATAATCCAAAAGTCCAGGCAGCACAGATGGAGCGGGAGGTTAAGCTCAACTCTGGTAGCAACTGGTAATATTCAAAAACAACACACAGATGACAGACTTGACGGAAGACAAGACCCAACAAGGAACACAGGTGTGTTTAAATACACAGGGAGACAAACAGAGGAAACAGAGGAGTCAGTAATCAAGGGGTAGACAGGACAACACAGAGACACAGAGACAAAACAGAAACCAAAATAAACACAGAAAAATTCAAATCTCTACATAAATAAAGTATGCAATTTAGATTTTGTTGGTCTGGAAGAAACCGTTTAGTCTAATGTTGTCTACTATAGTAAAAATATTTGCTTCTGTGCTATTTATTATGAACTTAAAACAAAAAGGATCAATAATAGACAAATGCTTTGTGTTGCATCAAACATTTCAGATTTTAAAAAAGATCTTAATGTGTCAGTGACACTTTCACTCTCAAAGAAATCTCCATCCTGCATCGTGTGTTATTTCAAACATTTGAGACATCAACGTTTGCCTTGGTCAATGTTGAATATGATAGGAATATAACCACATGAGAATTTTTTTTGCATACAATAGGTTGTATTTTTTTGGGGGGGTTTTCTTTTTTTTTTTTAGGTACAACACAATTCCAAAGCTCAACAAGATATATTGGAGCAACCTCCGCCTCACGCCTGTCCCTGTGTCTTTCATTTTAGATGTCAGCGAAGATTTAGCTCCTTGAGTCCCTAATAATATTCTACTTCATTATACCGACCAGGAGAAACTGATTTAGCAGCAATCCACTCTCAGGAATTCTGACATTCAGGTTACCAAAACAGCTTGTAAGAGAACAAAAAGCAAATTAGGTTCATGGCCACATTTTTCTTCATTATTTCTGCAATGTCTACAGTTATGGGGACAGTGTGAATGCCTGAAGGTCAATGTGCTTCCTTTATCGTTTCAACCAGCTGAGATGAGTCACTGCTACCACCGACAGTCCCACACAAAGCCTTGGGGGCCTCTCCAAGGTATTATTTTAATTTTACTTCTCAGGTGACTAAAATCAGCCCTAGCAATGCAGAAACCAACACCGATCAAATGTTCCAAAAAGTCCAAACAGTGCAACACCAGCAGCTTGTGGCCCTTCCTCCTCCCACACACACACACACACACACACTAACACACATACCCTTAATCAAGGTTGGGAGATGCATTTCGTGAATTAAAAATTTCAAGCACCTCTCCACTCTACCAGTGTCTCTACTTTTCCTGATTAAAATGATAGAGGGACTGGAGAATGTTTGATCTCCAAATCAATTTACATTTAAGATTCAATTTTGCACCTGCAAGACTTTGATTTTAGAACTTTACGCCTTCTGCAGCCATGCAGGGATGAAAATTAATCTCCACCAGCTGTTGGAGAAAATGTTGTTGATTTTCTTCTTCTCTCCTTCCATAACCGATTAAATCTGATGGAAAGAATCCTACCGACTCATGAGCTGAAATGAAAAAAAAAAAAAAAAATATATATATATATATATATATATCTATATATATATATTTTACAACTTGTATATAATCAAACCTCCATAAATTAAGATGAAAAATAAAATCTGGTCTCACTGAAGCACAGTGGGTGCTGTTTATTTGGAAAAGGAAAATCCAGACTGGTGGGATGAAATTGATGCTTTATGCAAGGAGCTGATGAACTGGGGGCGCATGAAAAAACAAAACAACGAGATCCAAACTCTAAATCAGGTTACAGTACTAATTCTCGCCTGCGGCAAGAGGAAATATCTTTTTTAGAACGTTGTCAATTACCTATTGATCCTTCAGTTAAATCACCCGGACCCTTTTCTTTTCGTGTACCTCCAGAATATTAAGACATATTAAGTGTTTGCATTCTTGGTTTTAAAGAAGGTCTCAGGAGCTTTACTGAGCTTTCGTTCTATCGATTCATTATTGAAAAATGAATCCTAAGCAAAAGCACATGAAGGTTTTGTCAAGTTACAGTTAATCACTCAACTTTAAACATTTCAGGGATGCTAGAAAATCAATCTACTGTCCCTTTTTAATGCAGTGTGACGTACAATGCTTGTTGAGGTCACAGCATAGTTTTCTATCATAGAGAGACGACAGAGGTCTGCTTTGTTTACAGCAGTGTTTCTGGCTTCAAGCTAGTTATGGAGCTTCTCTCTCATTACCTTTTTTAATTTCTATTTTTAAGCATTATAATTGTAATTCCTTTTTAAGTTTTAAACAGCCCAGGTTTCTGTCAAGACGAACGGACTAAAAACGCTTCATGAGCGAAATCCATGCTAGCATACTAGCAAAAACAAGACCGGCATGATTTTGCTAACAAGGCATGTGCTCCATTGGACAGGTCTAATAAGTCAAGCAGTGCTACAAGTCGGTAAACTATGAGATTTCATAGCTCGTGCGGTAAGCAGTTGGTCTAGCTAGTGCAGCATAACAATGTACTTCTCCATTTTTCTTCTAGGAAACACTGCAGAAACCAGATATTTGCACACACGCGTGTGATGTTTGCACGCTTATAATGTAATATACTGAACTGGAGTCGATGTTGCTTTATTGGTCAAGTCACACGAAATGCTTCTCATACAGCAATACATGGTTACTATCCGTCTCTGGACGCTATCTGTTCTCCACAACACACGTGCGCACTTGCATCTCAGTGTTTTTCTCTGGTGCATTCACTGCCAGTCTGTAACAAAAATGTATCAGCACCACTTTATACATTACAACATACCAGGATGAGAACATCTGCAAGTGTAAACTGACCCCCATTCAGGAAGGGCAGGGAATAAATTAACATTTTTTGGTGTGAAATATTCATATTGATACCAGTCAAACAGGATGCCAAGTGTGGGAGTAATCAGGCCCAGGTGATTTGTAGGTGAACCAAAATTATTTTGTAATTGTTTGATAAGAAAAAGTTTGTTTGATAGTTTTGAATATTTTAGTGTGGAAGAAAAAGCAAAAAGAGTAAAAATCGATACAGAGCTTTTTTTTTCTTTTTACAGCTCTGTAATTACACCTGTATGTAATTTAATCTGTAAATATGACTCCAGCTGTTCTGTAAAGGCCTGAGAGGTTCACCAAAGCACATTAGTGAACAGGCAGCATTCAGGATGTAAAACAATTTGTAAACCAGATATAATTTTTCCTTCACTTAGCAATCAAGCGACCCTTTGTCTTCATCCATTCCATAAAATCCCTTGTTTTAATACTATATGAGAAAACACAAAAACACTCAAATGACTAAAAAAAAAACTTTATTTGTTGCAGACGTGAAGGTGGTTTAAATCAGATAAGATGTCAAAAATAAAATTTTGCATTGATTGTTAGCCTCAAATTCAAATTGAAGAGGCTCAGGCAGTTATCCACTACGGGTAAGTTATTGACAGTTCATAACTTCTCCGCAGAGCTCAACATTAAGAAGATATCTGACGTATTTCTTCAGTGATAAACCAAGTGAAATAAACAGATTTATAGATGTTTTGTTAGAGAATGGATAGATGTGGCCAGCAAAGTAGTAAGAAAATGCAATCACAAAAATTTGTGATTTTACTTTCTAAAATTATACACCCCTTTTGGGGGGAAATAGCACCAGACGGCTAACTGGCCTCTGTACAGTGGAACCGTGTTGATGTCCTGCATTAAACAGCTGAGCATCCTGCGCAGCGTCATTTCAGCATTTTAGCCATTGCTCCGAATTTTTAAGTAGTTCAGCGAGACAGAGAATAGGAGAAAAAGGATGTGTTTACAACCACATAAAACAACAGTGATCATGAGTCATGACTTTAAATGCCTTCTGGCGCCGTTAGACTGCTTAAGATTATTCGGGGTTCCTTAAGCCTTAAGTGTTTTTTTTTTTTGCATAAATGCTCAGCAGTGGCAGATTAGAACATCATGAAATCCATTGTAAGCACAAGGAATTGTGTAGGAGTTAAAGGCTAATTTACCAGATATGGTGGAATTTTTTTTTTCTCTCTCTCTTTTTCTGTCTGTGTCTACATTTACTGGCTACCAGGCCGACCTTTTGAACTCAGTTTCAAACTGGAAGCATTTAAAATTGAATTGAATTGAATAACGGTATGAGTAGATTTTTAACTTCATTAACGATGTTAAAAATACACACTTGTGGCGTATAAAGCCATATTTCCTATATTTCTGCTTACACTGCAAAAGGGACCTTCAGCAGGACTTGCAAGTAAGCAAAAACGTAAATAAAAATTGGCATTTATATTTGTTAATTCATCTGTTTACATTTTTGGCCCCGGCCAGGCATTGCTGGGGATAGAGCCAGGTCACCAGTATAACAAATTGCCACAAACCCTGACTTTCAAATGAGACACAGGCCTGGTCACTGTTGTCAAGGTATACCAAGGTTTTTCAAAAGTTTCAGCACTGCTACACATTGTCCACCATCTCTAGAGTCAGAACAGGATTTCACAGCAAGTGTACAGGTTGACCCGAGTCTTCTTCCCCACATGACAGCTAGTGAATGTATTTTTTTGCTTCAAATCCAAACAAATTTGGATATTTGGACAGTCATAAAAGGACAAGTCATGGTGTGGAAACCAGAAGAGCACCATTAGCCACTTTTAAACATTGATTAAAGTAACCGACGAGTAGCAGATTGCCCACCTGGGCAGATAGACTAATTAACCAGCTGATATCTGCTTGTTATGCTTGTGTTACTTTGTCAAGAACAGATGAAAACATTCATAATTTACAGACGCAACAGAAACTTACAATTGAATGTAGGTTATTTCTAACACATTGTTCTGCTTAGTTCTATGTATGAAAACTGATATTACCAATGTGCTAGACACCACCGATACATATCCCTCATATATCCCATCATTAAAGATGGAAAAAGTTATTTAAAGGCACTTCACAAAAACCTAACAGGTATATTTACAATTATCCATCCATACACTGTCTGTACGCACTTAACCCTGCCGGGTAACAGAGGTGACGATGCCTATCTCCAGGGGTCACCGGGCGAGAGTACAGGTCACCAGGGACACGCAGCACCACTTTCACACCTGAAGACAATTTAAAGAGACATATTAATCAAAAAGGCATGTTTTTGGACCGAAAGCAGAGAGAAAGCAGCAGAGAACTCAAAGATACAAAACTCCAGACCGGGACTGGAACCAATGATCTTTTTTGCAGCAGAGGGAAAAGTGCTACCAACTTTGTATTAAATTTGTATTCAAATGTATTCCAGAAGATTTGTTCTATATAGTTTTTTTATTATCTTATCTGAGCCATAATGTTTAATAAATACACAACTGCAATACCACTCAACACGTTTTTGTAATGGCCTCCACAACCCGTCAGGGAGAAGCCAGTAGACAATGGATGGATATACTTTCCATTGTTGTTCAAATGTATTGATGTCCACAGTTCCTTATGGATTATTCTTTGCAAACTTTTGGGAGAAACTCTTCTACAACAGGAAGTACAAACATTTATTCCATTAAAGAAAACCAATAATAAAGTTTTGGGTCCTACTAAAGGACTTTATAAAATCTAATGATATTCCAATTCCTCCCAACAAAGTTATATCACATGACCCAGGGTTGAGTTCATTAACAACCCAAAGCCATTTTTACCTCCCCGTTTCTGCTGATGTGCGCAAAAAATAGATTTCTGCTGGGAGGGAGAAGGAGACTGCCAGGGATGAGAGGGAGTGTCAGTCTGCCAAGATCAATAAGTGCATCAAAACCCTCTGCTGATGTTTCACTCTTTACTATCCTTCTTTTATGCATTCACTATCTTTTTTTTTCTTCTCTTTTTTACTCTGTCAAGTCTTTCTTCATCTGACGTTTGCCAGCAAGCCAAAAATGCTGACAAACAGTTGTTTTGGCAATTCCAGCATCTTTATTTGCACTGCATCCAAAAAAAAAAAAAAAAAGATTAAACTGCAACCTCAAACAACTCATAAACACTTTGTCTCCCAGACATCCTTTGTGGTATGCCCACCTTGAGATGAGGAACAGCAAGGCCCCCACATTTCTGAGAAATCACTTTTCCAAGTTTACTTAGTCTCACCTTCAAACTTCTGCTGTACAACGGGCCCTCAAAGTGTCCTCCTACACCGCCAGCTCCCTCAAATATTCCCTGTCAGCTGCTGCTTTGTATCTTGAATGCGTTTTAACAGTTTACTGTGACTGTAATGCAAATCTGTTGTTGCTCCTAATATAAAACGAAAGGTTCCTGCTCGTGCTCTGTTGGGATGGGGAAAAAAAAAAAAAAAAAAAAAAAAAAAGAAAAAAACAAGTTTGAAGACTCATTGACAATGTAGAGTAAAATACAAAGAACTGACTGTCATATGGCTTAAGGAAGAAAAGAATATAAACCTTGTTGATCCACACCCACTTTACAACAAACTAGAGCAGCGTAAATATAGATTCAGGCTATTGTCGCGAGCTTTTGTTGTCACCACAGTTTGAAGGAATTAATACCGAGCGCCAAAACTCAAAGGTGTGTGCGGCGGAGTGAGGAAGGGACGGAGGGAGGGTGACGTCACAATGGGCTGATCTGATTTTCTCCAGGGAAAAGCTCCGAAGTGGCGTTCCAGAGCCTCCCCCATTCAACCTATTCATGCTGTCATTGCTGATGTTTCGACAGCAGCGAGTCCACTTCTCAAACTCAAATTAAATTTATGATAAGCAAGAAAAAAAAGGTGGGGGTAAGGGGTGGCGCTGGAATAAGGGTACATAACTCAGTGAGTTGTTCTAGCCAAGGTACAATTTATTTTAATCATTTAAGAAGGAATGATAATGATCACACAGGGAAATAAAGTTATTTACTGGTCCTAGAGGAAGAACTTCTGAAAGACCTCAAATTCAGGATCATATCAGAACAGTATCATTTGTCTGATCCTTACAAGTCTCACTGCAATCTTACAAATGTGTCCCACGCCGTTTGTGAACTTAAAAACACCTTTTATTGTGAGGGGAAAGAAAAAACATGACTTATTTATTCCCAATAATTCAGGCATGGCGAAGGTTAATAAGTTCTGACCCATTGACCTTCAACGCATGTTTTCCCCCTGTCTGAAAATACTTTCTAGTCTGACCAGTGTCATGTCCACACACATCAGATGAAGGACATAAAAACACTGTGACTTAGCGTTTTACTGAAGATTAGACCTCAAACCACTGGTTCCGTTCTTGATTCTTGAGGTGAGGTCGACGCAGCGCGACGAGGTCTTCAGAAAGGAAAACTGCATCAACTTATGAGTCTGGAAATGGATTTTAAGAGGTTCCACAATAATTTTTTGAAATCTGCCATTTCACTTCCTGAGTTGTGTTCTGCAAGGTGAGGAGACAAAAAACAACTGCTAACATGCAAAGGTCAGGCTGCCCACGCATGTTCATACTGAGACAAGACAGCAAGATACCGAAACAATTCTCCTAAAGCCCCAAAACGTGACGATGGAACCGACAGCAGACTGTTGAACTGCCCCTTGCATTCAACAAGACGATGAAACAACACAATTTGGCAGCAGATGAGGAAATAGAAACCTTTGACCTCCAGGAAAAATCAACTAAACGTTAAACACAGTGATAATTTGTGTAACGTGTAAAACACTGTTAAATTACAATTTTTCAAGTGCAATTAAAGCCAACTTTTCCAGAGACAAACAAATAACGAGATTATAAATCTATTTTAAAATGTGGTGATTTAGACTTCATGGAGTGTCCTAATTGTTTTCAGATGACTATCTATTGCTGTCTTTTTCTCTCTAGAGTAAAAAGTCATAATGGAATAAAATGTCAATCATGGCATTTTATAATAATGTAATACGATTTGGTTTAATTTACCAAAGACTCAGATAAAAAAAAAAAAAAATGTAAATGTACATCCCATTTCAAAGTGGTCTATCTTAATGGCGTGGGGCGAGTCAATGCGTCCATTTCTTCTGAAGCATCTTCCTCTTTTGGGATCAGTAGCACTAAGGAAGCCTTAAAGCATTATTACTGTGTGAGGAGGCGTAGAGTAAACACAGCAAGGACCTGAGACGCAATTTGCTTCTTTAAATATTTGCACTTCCCTTTTTGCAGATTGACTGTGAACGACTGGATGACAGCTATATCAAAGCAACACTCCAGTTAACGTTATAACACGTCATAAAAGATTTTCCCAGTCACTGATGATGTTTTGTCACAGGTCCAATTAAGAACTATTTTCTCTTTCCAGCCATAAGAAGGTGATGGTAGATTACGTTCCTAATCTGTGATGCTAAAGGAGGAACATTTAAAGGATATTCATAGAAGCCAGAGACTGGTCATCGGCTAAAATTAAATTAATTTAATTAATTAATTAATCTACAACTAACCCTTTTTTGTACAGGGTTTAGAACTGGATATGAAAGACAATTTCTTACTTTATTGTGGTGAAATTAGAGGGCAGGAAACTCAAAGTTTCCAAAAAAATTTTTTTTTTTTTTTTTTTTTCCATTTCTAAATTTCATCCTTTTGTGAACTAGATTTCCCACTTTTGAAAGTATTGAACTGGTTGACGCAGAACTGGTCTCTGCCGAAGCAGGACGCTGTTCATTATTGGATTACAAACAAAAACGTGGCAAAATGTAGTTTAGTTGGTCATCAGCACAATTAGCAAACCACTGGATGGATGAAGGAAAATCATATTGATGTAGTCAAATCAGAACAAATTTCTAGAAATTGCTGTGGAGAGCTATCACTCCAAAGGACATCTTAAAGTTTTCGAGAACTAATTAACATTTACAAAAATGATTGTTCTCAAACACTCTAAATATTGAAATTCGGTGGCTGTCAAACTTTTTGTAACAAAAAGCACCAAAGAATATTTTGAGGCTTCAGAGTACCAGCACACTGGCAGACATTTTAAAACAGCTTGCAGCTCACAATCAAATGTTAATCTCTTGATAAAACTGTCAAATGGACTGTGCGTCCTCAGTTTCCAAAGGTTTTCAAAGCTTTTCGCTGAAGCGGTTTAAGTTTGTTTTGATGTTATTCCAGTACACGTTTGCTGAAAAGCAAACTTAAATTTCTTGAAATCTATCTTCTGAGTTGGGTTTTTCTACAATCCCAGACGATTTTATCATGGATTGAAGTGCAAGCAGGATCATAATGAAAGGCATAGTTTCTCCGAAGGACGTCCAAAAACATGCAGATAACGTGTAAGCCGAGCACAGAACACAAGTGTGGCTGTGTGACAATAACAACAGTAACCTTGATGGGAACAACGGGAGAGCCCAGGGAAGAGTTCCTGCAAACTGATCACTTAAATATTGGGACAATGACGACTGGAGTGAACAACAAGTGAGTGCAATTTCCTGAATGTGCTGCGACTGTCGAGTGAGTATGAATTGAGGTGCAGCGGGAGAAACAGTGAGAAATGCCACTAGCATCAAAAGAAAAAGAATGGCCAGAAACGCTATAAAAGGAAAAAAAAAACAAGTCCACATAACGAATTACTCCTCTTTAAAGTTGCGAAACGTAATTGAAGTCAAACAGCAAGATTAGAGCTGTCATGCGACCTTATAACTTCGGTTTCATACATATATCCCTGCAATGGTAAAAAAAAAAATTGTGGTGAATTAGAGAATTCGCGTCATTAATTATTCAACATTCTGCCACCAGGTATATCCATTTTTCAAGGTTTTTCAAGGTGTGCAAAAAATGTTGAATGTGAAACAATGCAAATTTGCATATTTTGTGGCAGTCGTAGGGATTCGACGTTGTGCTAATTCATATTAACAAGAGTGAAATATTTTTAAAAAATGGAAGCATGCTTTACAAATCAATCTGTTGCATTTGTCATTTTAGGCAACATTTAAGGAAATATCATATGGTTTCCTCAATACTCTGAAAAAAATCTGTGGAACATTTGATCCCTCCGCTTTCCTAAAATCAAAAGAAAGAAACTCGGAAACTATACCTCTGTATTTTTCCCTCCAGACTCTTATATGTTTGTTTTCAAATAGAATGCAAAACATACTCTGGAAGTATTTTCGCACTTTATAAGTACCGTTTTGCCCATAAACTCTGAACTAGATTCAGTAAATGAAGCCTGCATTGTTCTGTTCTCTGTTCTGTTCCACTCCTGGATGAGTGGTTGACACAGTTTCGGAGAAGTTTTGATCAGCCGGCCATTCTTGGAAACTATTCCATGTCATCTCCAATAGTGGATAATGACTCCCAGTGTGGTTCACTGGATCCCCACAGCTTTAGAAATGGTTTGGAAACCTGTTACAGGCTGATAGATGTGCTACTTCCTCACATCTTTTATGTTGTTTCTTGATTCTGCTGGTGAGGAAGGCACAATTCAGTTCCACATAGTGTCGACGCGTAAAGCTGCAGTATGTAACTTTTATAAAGGATATGTGTTACATGTAGTTGTTTAAAACCATCACCATGTTGTGACACAGTGAATACTTTATGAAACTGATAGTTGATTTCCTCCACCGCCTCTCTGAGATGCTATTGCCTTCTGAAGAAACACGACACTCAACCTAACGCAACCAATCAGAAGCAGGAGGAGGGTCTTAGCGCTGTCAATCAATTATGCTAAATGTGGTAATGGTGGCGAAACAACTAACCTTTAAAGGAACACCGCTGACTTGTCGTCATCATCTGTGATCATGCTATGTATCCTGAGTGTTCACTACATTCTTTGCTAGCTGCAGCATTGCAGAGAACATGTGAGGGTGACCAGCGCCACAAAGATTGTGATTGACAGCACTAAGACCCGCCTCCTGGTTCTGATTGGTTGTTTCTAGGAAGAACTAGGTAGAAGAGAGTGGAGATCCATTGTTTTCATATATTATCTGTCTCATAGCACTGTCACGATACAGTGACAATTTAAAAATGTATGTAAATGTATGCTTTATTTACTTAGTCCGTCTTTCATATCAAACTTTATTTGATGACCTGAAATATGGGACATAAAAACTAAAAACCAATAAATCCCCAATGTGGGAAGTAATTAGTCACAACAATGTATGACTTAATTTATTTCATAATTAAAAAAAATAAATAAAAAAAAGTAACTTTTCACTACTTGATCACAAAGCAGCAGTGGAATAATTAAATGGTTTCATTAAAGTCATTAGATTCCACTTGTGAGGGCTAGAATCAAATTGCATGATTCCTCTTCACAAAGGCCATGGCTTCTGTGAGGTATTGTAAAAAAACAAAAAAGCATTCAGATCCATTTACAGCAGTTAAATCTTACAGACTAGACTTTGGCAGATTTCACCTTTCGACCGTCTCCACAGAAAACCTCCACCGGGCTAAAAACACGTGTGAGGGTTTTACACGCGTAAATGGAAACTGATGTTGAATGGAAACTGACCTAGCAAACAAGACATGAGGGGAACTTAAACAGTGGCTGATCAGACCACTGCTAACACACAAGGGGGTAATTAAACACACAAGTACTTTAACAAATACTGGTCACCACATTACTAAATATTTAAATTAAAAAAATATTTGAACTGAACTAACCTCCAAAAAGAAGAAACATTAAAGAAATGGTAAAATTAAACTAAAGAAGACCAAATTTTCCCTTCCCGGGGCAAACAAATAGAATGACCCACTAAGGAGGGCAGCATGATTCCAGCAGCAGCTCCATAGGAAACTAGTAACTCAAAAGAAGAAAAAATGAATATGCTGCATTTAACAAACAATACAAAGAACTGACAGATAAAGTTCACTAAATGTGTGCGGTGCAAATAGTTAACGAAAGAGTCAGGCTAATGAAAATAATTTTAGAGATAAAACTCTAAACTCTTCACTAATCAATATGGAAACTAATGCTAAGGATGAACAGAAAACGATCACCATTCAGGTCTCTGTGTGACAGTAGGGACAGCTGTCACAACATGTCAACCCACGAGTTATCTCGCCCAAACAATGTTTTTTTTTTGACAGCCAGATGGTTCTCCAAAGAATTCACTGTTGAGAATAATGTGCCACAATTTGACCATGTATACTGTGGTCGGTTCGCCAACGATGAAAAACACAAGAATCTTGCCCCTGTCAAGAGAAATGACAGTTCTCTTTCTTTCAGGGATGATCGAACTACGAAACCTTCTCGGTTTGCCTATGACTCTGCCTGTGTCTCTGGGACACGGGGGCGGGAGGGGTCCCGAAGCTTTGAGCTGTCGATTTGACAACACCCCCGGGGCCACTCCGTGGGACCCCGAGATCCACGGGCTCTGCATGGAGTTGTCACTCTGTCAGAAAAATGTGCCGCAAAGCCTTCATGAGCGTCTGCCCCCGTGAACGCTACCGTGTTTTCCATCAGACGCGGTTCACCTCGCCGCAGCCAGCGGAATACGCTTAATGGAAACGCGGGTTGTCATCCAGGTCAGAGGTCACGGCGAGAACTCGCCGCAGCACGACTCGAACCTTGAGCGAGCACTGTCACGTTTTTGATCATTGCCCACTGAGGATGAAATCCTCAGAAATGATTTTCTGGTCAGTTTCCCCTCAGCCGTACCTGCAGCACGACGTCGGCCATAAACAGGAAGGAAAAGGAGAAAGGAAAATATTAGAACACGAAGTGAAAACGGCAATAAAAAAAAAAAAAAAAAAAGAAAGAAACATAAAGGCGAATGTTCTTACCTCTCGGTGATGCGGCGTCGGGATTCTTCACCGGAGGGGAATGAGCTGCACTTAACTCCATGCAGTTGTGATTTCTCCAATTATGGGTGACAGCTCCCAATCCGCGTGGGAGGTGGATCACCTCTGGAAGTGCCAGGCAGAATGCGAGCTGCACCACCGCATTAATAATTCACCGGAGGTGCATTCATATTCCGTCTAAGCGCAGCAGTTTGGGGGCCCATTAGTGATAAAGGCAAGCAGACGCTCCCTTATAGCTTTCAACTTGATGCTCAGTCGCAGGTAGAGAGCCCACGTGTTTGATTTTTTTTTTTTTTTTTTTTTTTTACGAGGCAAAATGCTTTTACTTCATTCCCTCACACTGGGTGCGTCTATATAAACAAAGTTTATAAATTTTCATCAGAATCCAAGCTGGTGTAGTGCTTTTAAACTACCGCTGAGAAGTTTGTTAAAATCCTGGCCGCTAAGAGAAAGTGTCATTTTTATGTCTTTGTCTTTTCAGATCAGTTGTCTTCCGTTTATGAGTTTACAAAGGCATACGGAGTACATGACAACAAAGTTTGAAAGACTCCCCGAAGCAAACTGTTCGTCGGTTGTGACGGCTGCCTTCAGTGCCAAATGGCAGCAGCGCTGAACAAGTACAGAGCGTACCGAACCAACTGCTTTGTCTCAGCAGGTTGCAGCACACCCGGCTTTTTTCTTGGAAAAAATAAAATAAAATACTGTGGAGGATTGTTTCCAGAGGGGGAAAGTAGAGGAGAAGCTGCTTCAGGTGGGGGAATTCTCACTGAGTTAAAGTGGATACATACAAGACGAAAAGCTAGAATGGGGATTCCAGCAAAGCGAGAATTTCTCTTTCCACTGTATCACCAAATTGTCAATATAAACAGTTGGAAAAACTTGTGATGCAAACCGGTGTGAGACGAGCTGGGATTTTTGTATCTGCTTCTTTGTGGATCGCGTTGAGTGTTCAAGGTTGAGTGTTCTACTTTTGATTGGTTTCAAATGTGCCCATTAAAACTGAAGGTAGAAAAACCACTTTCTGGTGCAACGAGGGCACAAAAGACCAAATGGAGCTTAAAGCTCAGAAAGTTAACTCGTTAAATATAATACTCACAATGACACCTGGAATTTGGTTTTGAAGAAATGGAGCCTTCGAAACTATTGAGCACCAGCAGAACAGAGCCAAAAAAAAAAAAAAAAAAAAAAAAGTCAAAATGGGAGCAGCAACTAAACAAAAACCGTAATTATCAGCCAACCTCGTTTGTAAGATAAAAATTTATAAAATGTTTATGGCTCAATTTTCACTGTGGATATTTTCTCACTCTGAAAATTTTGGAACAAACGCGCTTGATCCATAACTTTGTTGAATTGATCACATGTTTAGAATCATTATCCTGCTGAATTCAACCAAACATAACCGGGGTTTTAAATGTAATTATTATTTTTAAAATATTGTATTTTTTCCCATCTTTATTTACGTTTGTTGTTATTTATTCATTTATTTGTGCCGTTTGATTGTTTGACATACACTTTATACTTTACAAATAAGGCATATTTTACATACTTTCAACTGACAAGGAAGATATTTAAAAGATTTAAAGCCTTAAATCTTTAATCTTGTATCTGACCAAATAAGATGAGGGAGTCTAATTCGAACTGGAACAACAGGAAAAATTAAAGACAATCATTCTACACTAATTTTACTCTTCACAAGATTTCTAAAAATCAAAAAAAAATCATATCAAAACTGTGCATGTCTGCAGAGGAATTAAGGATTCACACTCTTCGGATTTCCTATATAAACTGAACCGTAACAAACTCATTGGACGTCATTTAATGCTGTAACAAAACTTAATTTGAGGGGTTCAGCAGGCATGTTCTCTGGATTAAAGTTTCTTGGTTTTAGTTCAAGATTTTGCAAAAAAAAAAAAAAAAAAAAAAAGCGAGAGGAAACTTGCGATTTTTAAAGGTTGCTCCGTTAAACACTCCCCGCTCGTCAAAACGATCTGTACGGTTCAACGAGTCAACCATTTGGCATGAATATTCTGAAAAGATTAATAAGGAGAGGAGGAGCCACACAGACATGTTGCAGTGCATGAAGGCTTGTAGAAAAAGAATCATTACTTAGTTTAAAGCCAAAAAAAAAGGTGACATTCGACTGTCAGCAGGTGAGTGTGAGCTCCATGAAAGCCACATGACCTTTTCACACAAAAGCCCGCTCTCCACTTAGAACGGAGTGAAAAGGGTGAAGAAATTGCAAGGGGAAGAAAACTATTTCATTTAAGATTATGAACCCCGTATCAATGGTGGCTGCACGGCGACACCTGATTCTTAATAACACGATTTCTTCAAAGGCATTCAGCAAATCACAGTGCATTTCCATTTCAAAAGGAGGAAAAATTGCTTTCATTTCACTCTCAGTATTTCCCTCTTCTAAAGGTGACTTTTATTTCTCAAAGAGTGTTTTTTTTAAGAGTTTACCTTTAATGTGGGTTTGTCAGCGAGTGATGTCACATCAGCATATGTTTAGGACTGTCTCTGGAAATGTCCTTGGGAATCATAGCAAAAGTGGTGACACAAATTGGTGGGTTTTTACATAAAAGAGGATCGGCGCAAACATTTTTTTTTTTTTTTTTTGGCTAAGGGGGATGAGATTCACAGAGAGGCATGAGCTGATATTTTAAAAGTAGCAGGTTTTAGTGCTACCATTTTGGTGTTTGTGAATTGACCAGTTTGCTACTTCCTTGGGTTTTCTGAGACAGACTAATACAAAGTAGTGCACAACTCAGAAGTGGAAGGACACATTGTTTTCATTTTTTTCTTTTACCAAATAGAACTATCGCTATCGCTGTGTCGTGACAGTATAATATACGACAGATAACCTCCAACTGATATTTTTCTGGAGATTTTTTAGTAATAGGGGAAAACCTTTAATGTGTATTTGCGGATCTGCACAAATACACAACAGAAACAACCAATCAGAGCCAGGAGGAGGATCTTACCATTGTCTATCAATCTTGTGTACCTGCTGCTCAACCCCTTCAATTTGCTCTCTGCTACATTTCGTTTGGTTGATCACAACAGAGCCTGCCATTAAAGCTCAGACGAGGGGATTGATGCATTTCCTGCAATGGTAAGCTGTTTTATCACCAGTATACATTGAACAGTTCAATGTATACTGTTCAATATACATTGAACAGTATATACACGAGCTTGATTGACAGTGTTATGATCTTCCTCCTAGCTCTGGTTGCTCTTGGAGCGGTGCATTTTTCCAAACACCAACCGTAGCACTTGGAGGAGGTAGATTAGCTCAACTTTTTACACATTATCTACATAATACTGTCAGGAAATGGTGACAGTTTTCACAAATACCTAAAAAAACATATTTTTGTAAACGCTACGTACTGCAGCTTTAATGGGAATCATAAATAGATGCTCTACTTTTTAGATTTGTGTGAAAATACTGAAAACCATATATCCTTTTACCTCCTTTCTTCACATACACAAGCCTACTTTACTACATTGATATTTGAGGTTTCAAAGGGTTTGAATACTTTTACAAGACACAATATGTCAACTCTGCCCTCTGTAGCCAACTCTGTTCATCAGTTCACTGTTTAGCTTCAAAACCTCTGTGCTGATTACAGGCTGGCTCCCCCAGCGCCTGTGCCAACCGCTGCATTTGAATTCCCCTGAGCCCTCCGAAACCAGAAACATCACAAGATCTTAACACATATCCTGCGATTGCTTCAGGTTACAAAAGGCGGCTGAAAATGAGGAATACATTCAAAGGAGTAATTAATCATCTTAATCACATGTATGTGATGCTCCGCTTTGGTATTTGCTTCAAACCGCCGTGAGCGGTTCATCAAAGCCAGCCATGTAGGTAATGACTTCCTTAACGCCCTCCTTAGATTTGCATTTAGATCGCAAGACAATTCCAAGCCAGCTCCTTATAATATCCAGTCAGCCCTATTCTGAAGAGGCAGTCATGCAGCGTGCCATGCTGTGTGGACACATAGTGTGATACAAAAGTAAGTATCTAAATGCCAATTGATTTGCACCAGCCATTACGGGATTCATCCCATGCAGAAAGAGGAATCTGTCGTGACAGCAGGGAAGATGGAGAGCAATTTGTTGGTTAGTAATGGAGGGGGTTGGGGGGGAACCTTTGCAAACAAAATCTAGAAGGAGACACTGGATTAATAGGAGGAGAAAACGCAAAAGACCAAAATAAATAAATAAATGAATGAAAAAAGATGCACTGAATGACGGGACGCTTAACATAATGACGAGCAATCAACAGCTTAGAATAAGCGGTCGATTGGGAGGGCTAGGTGAACATAATCTGAAATCCTGCTGTTTGGTAATGTTCATAGTGTTACTAGAATGTCATGGAAGGTTAGCTCTCGTGTATCGTTGGGCAATGTATTCTTCAAGGTATTTTTCATCAGTAGAGAAAGTAGATGATCAGTTTGTTGTTCTTCTCTCCCTCAAATGTGATGCATTTTTACAGCGAGGAAAACTGGCAGGATAAATCCATCTACTTTACAAGGAATCCATTTCTGAAGCGCTTCTAAAATTAATTAGCAGCGAGTTTCACGTTTTCTCCATAGGCTGGCACAGAGGTGTCAGAACAGCTACGACATTAATAGATCAACTGCACAATTTGAAGGCGATCAGCCATAAAGTCTGCATAAAGGCAGCATTAGTGACAGTAGTATTTTAGCAACAGTGTTGCTGAAATCGGCAATAAGTGTTGTGACTGGTCCTCGGCCTCGAAAATTGCATAACAGAAACGATCACAAGGAGGTGAGAATTTGCATGTGAAGGATGCATTTCATATGTGAAACTAAACCTCCAGTTCAGTTCTCACTGTGTGGCTGTTCAGACTCACAGCAGAAGAATTTGGACAACCACATTCAAGAACAGGTTTCTAAGACTGTACATAAAACCCTTCAATTCATATAAATACAACTGCTTCATGCACATCCGGGATCACGCAGCACAGAAACATGGAGACTCTTGCTTAAATTCCTAGTTGTTGTTTTTTTTTTTGCCCCCTATAGCAGCAGTTGAGTTGCACACATCCTCTGAACAGCGACGTTCATCTGATATAAAGATTAAAAGTTTGGTATTTTCGTTTCTCCAAAGCGAGCAGCGTCACATGAAAAAGAACAAGCGCTCTCTGAACAGCCATACCCGCAGCTATTACCTGAATACAGATTCCCTTTATATAACTGCACTGTACTTTGAATGTTTGGAAAGAACAATGCACTAACATGCACTGTAACCCTCTCAAGTGGCACGGAAAATAGGCACCGAATGAAGTGCGCTGAAACTTCCCCCTACGTGAGCGCTCACGTTGGACAGCGTTGTGATAAAACGAGCCCTCGCCTTCTGTACAGTCTTAGTCACTGCTGTCCTCGGCGTGATTTAGCCACTTCATTTGCATAGGTTAATTTCAAACAGCACCTCAAATTAGGCTTGAAAGGATAATTACTTAATCTTCTCTCTTCGCTCCCCCTTCGCTCCCTCCCTCTACCCCACCGCTGTATCTATTTTCCACCCGGGTTATGTAAATGTGTCTCCCAACATCTACTTTCTCGGGCATCTGGTTACTTTGTCCATGGGCCAATTCATTTTCTCTCCCGCTCGCTCTCTTCTCTTCTCTCGGCCTCATAATATTGATTGGACGTTTCTTTAATTCACTCCCACTCGTGTACTCCCAAGCAAATTGCCTGCACACAAACCAGATGATTTTCACAATACACCTGAAGCCATCGTCGGCAGTTTGACAGCAAGAGGGCAAATTTGCTTAAATTCGGTCGTGAACGTACTGAGCGCTCGCATTGAGAAGGCCGTCATGTCAGTTCAGTTCTAGTCAGCGGAGGTAATTATCTTTTGGCAATAGTCACACAGCGTTCTGTTGTATTTTTCCTATAAAAGAGCATCTGTGTGTTTTTGATTTGGTCATGACAGCCTGACACTCTATTGCAGGGGACAAACGTCCAGTCAAACGTGGCTGGAAGGTAACATTAAGTTGAGTCTCTAATATCGCATCTGACCTCTTAGTTACGCAATCAATTGCAGTTTGAAATGTTAACTGGTTAAAATAGTCCTTATTTGACTATTAGTGGGCAGAAGTATTGAACCGAGTATTAAACTTTATTTCCGCGCCGTTCAAGAGGATTTCTTCAAACATGATTATCAGACCAGACTTAAGGGAGATGGAGCACTCTCACATTTGGCAATCCTCCCGGAGAGCTGCTACTCCACTCTGTTAGTCAGCTGTTTTACAATTTATTTCATCATTTACCAAACTCCAGATCAGTCTAAAGTCCACTTGTTATGTCAGATCAATAAAGCTGCCCCATCTCTTTAAGAGAATGATCACAGCACTCATGTTTTTGGAGCACGGAGAAAGCAAGACACAACGCCTGAGAACGTGGGACAGGATTAGAGAAAGCTCATCAGCAGATGACCATCGTCTGCCAGAAGCCAAGAGCCGTTAGTCAGCAGATTAATAGGTAAATATATTATGAAGTGGGTTCAGCACTTCCAGCTAATGCCCTATTGATATATTGGTGTGAAGTATGCTTTGTTTGAACCCTTTTTTTTCTCTCTTTCTGAGATTTCAAAAAGCTTGCCAGAACTTAGGGACAGACTTTTTGTTGGTCTCCATCACACCACAGAAATCTTTCAGACTTGCTTCTGAAAGGACATATGCCGAAAAAAGCAACTTTTTTCAGCAACTTTTTCGGCAACTTTTTTCGATCTCTGGAAAAAACCTCAGAATGTTTTGGATTCTCTGCTCAACAACGTCTGTATGACCACGAGCCTGACGTTGTATGACATGAGCCGCTGCAACTCAGCGGTTCGATATAAAGGATGAGGTTTGGATTTTCTGATGGCTGCCGTCCAAGATGCTTCATATTTGTCTTGTTCCAGGTCTCATAATTAAGTGCACTTAGTTGATCTAGTGCATTGTCCAGTTTCTTAAATGATATATTTAGACACAGTCAAGGCTCATATCCTAAAAGGATTTGTTACATGTCAACGTGTCACTTAATCTCCTGAGGCACATGTGCTCTGTCCGCCTCGCAACGAGACCCCGAGAGCAGGTGGCCCAAACAAAGCTCTTAATCAGGGGACACGGCGAAACCCAAACTGAAGATGAAAAGGAGATGTTTCCCACAAAATGGGTTTGTCTGCATTAGGAACAGCAGTAGCCACTTCAATTTCCGGCCTAAAATGCGACCGTCTCACACAAAGAGGAGCTTCAGCGTCAACAGTTTGCTTTCTATTCACGTAGCTCATATTCAAACGCAGTTTGTTGCATATTTTTTTGCTAAAATACACCAAATCAAACTCTTAAATCAGACGAATTAATCCTGTATGTTTTTGTGACACGGTTGAATGTGACGGCAATAGACCCACGGACTGAAACATCTTAACCCCTCCGTTCTAGTTCAGCAGAGCAGACTAGGTGAAGGACTTTGAGTAATCTGTGATTTAATGTCCAATTATCTCTCCACCCAGTAATTGTTGAGAAAATATGCGGCAACATACTGTAAATGGTAACTCTTGATTAACGATCTCACAATTCCCATAATCGTTTCTCATCTCTTGTCCCTCCCTTGCCTGCAGATCGATGGAGAAGCCAATAAACTACCTGGCGACTCCTAAGTTCTTTTTTTTCACTTTTGAAATTATTGATTTAACCTCAAACAGTGCTCTGTTCATTAGCCCATCCCCACTCTGTAAACCTTTCGCTCGGTGACAAAAAAAAAAATGTGTAAAATGTGTAATTAAAGAAGGAAATAAGGTGCTGGATGTGGGAAGAGGAGAGAAACGGCCCAGTGAGGGAGGTAAAATGCTCTTAAACAAAAGTTTCGAAAAAAAGAAAGCTAATCAATGCCAGCTGATTTGGAGTGCTAATTTGAATGCTAATTTTCACATAAGACGTTCACAGATCGGTGCGTGTGCGCTCGCGGAACAAGGACAGAAACAACCGGAGTGTGTGGGGGAAAAAAAAAAAAAAAAAAAGATGTGAAATCCTGGCACTGGCAAAACAAGTGGTGCGACCGCCAGGGTAATTAGTCAAACAGACCTTTCTTCTCATCAAAAAAGGCCAGCGGCCGTGACTCTGCTGCCACATTATCAGCCTCGGCTTGTCCTCAGAGGTAAACAAGCACGCTGAGGCCAGACAACATCAAATTTAAACTCCGCAAATCCCTGCCTCTAACGAATGGAGAGCCAGAGGGCGACTTCTTCCCATCAGGTATGCAAACGCAGTCATTTAGAAGCAAACAACAAATTGAGGCAGATAAAATGGCTGCTGCGGTGGAAGCACTTTCTGCTTGCACTCGGTGTGGCTTAAACAGAGGAAGCGCTATGGTCGAACAAATATACCTGACTTTAAAGAAGGGTAAAAGAAAAAAATCCACCTGCAAAGCTGAAGCCATTGAGATAAGTTTATACAATTGATCTACAAGTGGCTCTGTGAAATAATAAAGCTACAAACAGTATTTTTTGGATGGGACACTTAAGCTCAGCATAATGTTTCAAAGCTTACTTGATCATGACCGCTTCGTCCCTCTGTTAACTTCAAATGATGTTATGCGCACTTCAATCACAAAACCCATTTAAAGAATGCTTCAGAGAACACTTTGTAAAGGGCACCTTATGAGTGTTCATCTCTGGCATGAAGGTTAGCTGAATTTTTCTTTCACAGGTATCAGCTCCAAAGTACAGGCAGGGCTTTTCTGACTGAAAACTTTCATTGGTCAGTTCCTAATGGAGTAACCGTTAATCTTTTTTAGCCTCTTGTCTTCACTGAACCCGCACTGAGTCCTTTGTATCGAGCGTAGCCTGATTTTTTAATATCTACTACTTCTTATATGCAGCTTAGAGTCTTCAGAAGAGATTTGCATTTGCAGCTGAGTACTCATTGTAATACCTTTCAAACAAAATACTGTAACCACACAACAGTTTTTGCTGTTGTATATGTATATGGTCAGCAGACCTACCTTTCATTGGTCCTGTGATTGCTCTTGATCGTGAACAGAGATGAGTCGAGGAGCCAAAAATACTCAATTAGAAGTAAAAAGTTACTATTCAAAAAAAAAAAAAAAGTCAAGTACGTGCAAAAAGGTAAAGTAATGTGTGACTCATCATGATGTCTCATTTATATTTAGAAATTATTGAGCAGATTGACAAAGGCCTAAGATAATGCAGACTGTTTGATATTTGAAAAACATTAAATGCAACATTTGTCAGGTAATTTCTCTACAAAACAACAAATTAGGGCACAAGAATTTCTTCATCTCACTTTTTCTCAATTAAAAACCATGACCGGCAGCAGGTAACATGTTTGAACTATGTAAGTTGCTCCTACTTTATATTTATTTGCCCTCTGAATAATACACTAGGGTTCAGAGACAGAAAAAAAAATGCTAAATGCTAGGGCTAAAACAAAGTACATCTTACATAAAAGAATTGACCATATACTGTGTAGTTGTGTGTCTGGTGTTGTAATACCCACCTCTAATTTTTGAGGCTACATGTTTTTCTTCAGAATCAACTATGTTTTTACCTGTTCTCAGACATATTGCATATATTTCTCTCAATATTTAAAAAAGAAAGACCGCTGTGCGAGTGAAGTGCTCTACCAACTTCCTCCACCTGCAGTTAATGTTGGGTGTATGCGTTCGTCAGATGTTATGCGCTCTCCAGTTTGCTAATAGTTAGTGAAACATGCAACAGTGTTAACCACAAATCTGTAGAGCCTGAAACAGACCAATGCAGTGAATGTACTGAGTTAAGACTGAGTGCACTCTATGCTTGACTAAACAGTCAAGTATACCAAGTATAATCTGAGCCCCGCCGTTTTAAGATTTATTCCTGCCTGACAAATGATGGCAGAGCGGCTTTTGCATGCTCCATTATCATGATTGCTAAGTCTCCTGCTGCTGGCTGCCAGCTTGTTTCAGTGTCTTAGTCATAGGCAGACACTTGCAATTAAGGTTCATCCCTCTGTTGCGTCCTTGTGGAAAACCGAGCGCGGCAGAGATACCAGCGGCTTATAGCCCGGTGCGGCTTAAATATGTACATTTCCAGTTTTAAAAAAAAAAACTTTGTAGGTGCGGCTTATAGTGAGGTGCGCTCTATAGTCCGGAAAATACGGTATCATTTAAAGTTGACAACTGGCCTCCAAAGATGCAAATGAGCCAAATAAAAATAACTAAGGACAAAATTAATGGTTTACAACATCTGAGGCCCAAGTATCAAAGGTTTTCCATTTGTTTCCATAATTTCTCAAGTTATTTGTTATTCCTCTTCTTGCTACAAATACTCATAACCTGGTGGATTTGAAGAGCTGTTGGACATCCAGGTTTTGGCTGATGCTCAGCTTATGTGGTAGAATCCGGCCTTCTAGAGTCTCTATGTGTACTTCCATTTGCGTCGCTAACTTCCTGTGTGATATTTATTGCTGTTTCCATAGTCCGTAGTTGGATCCATGTAGCCTTCAACTCCCTTAAGTCTGTCCCCACCAAAGGACCTACCAGTTGCCATGGCGTTCTCCTGCAGCTGTGGATCAGGAGTTAGCCTGGGAACAGGCGCTGCAAAGCTCTGCTCAGAATATCCTTGAAACTCAAACCTGCCTCTGAAGCCTCACCTTGATTGTTTGCATCTCCTCTAGAGTCTTACCAATCTCTCTTAAGCACAGCCTCTGTTTTCACACACTATATATATTTTGAGTCTCGTATGTATGTGAGTCGGCAAATAAAGCGTGGAAAAATCACAGGACTCTTTTCGGTGCTGCAGCCGCGATCTTAAATTGACAAAAGCAACAGTCTTGTACAGTGAAAACTGACTGAGATTTCTTTTCTGTAAACCCACAAGCATCCTCCAAGACTTCTTAAGCGAGCGTCTTTCTACTTTTTGCCGTTCTGCTTAAGCCAGATTTACCAACAGGCCATGCGGCCCACCAAGGGACTTAACACAAGACTCCATCTCCATAAATTACCCGGATGATGGCACACGTAAGCACGGTTGTTAAAAGTGTAAATGAATTAAATTGGGAGGGGATCGACGGCATGATGAGTATAATGATGGATGGTGTTTTATAGACGAGGAACACAATGAGAGAGGAGCTGGCAGCGGGACGGGGGGAGAGGAGGCTGGTTCTGGTGGTGGTTGGTTACACCGATACACCCACGTGGAGCTGTCCGGGGGATTGGGATCAGATACTTCATTTGAGCAAAGCCACGCTACATCAAAGACATTCAAATGAAGTAGTCTTCTATTGCAAATTAAGCTCCAGGGGTGCTTGAGAGTGTGTATGCGTGCACGACCGCGTGGGATGAGAAGGTGGCAAAGGAGAAAGAAGAAAAATCAGGGGATGAAGAGGTAGAAAGAAAAGGTGTGTGTAGACCTAAGCCTCTTTATCTATATCCAAAGGATCTATGAGTGTGGACCCTTGGATAGTGGTGCCTAAATCTCTTTAAGATAGTAAAGATGTTTAGGACTTTGATGGCGAGTTCTAAAGACAAGACTCTGAGATTTTGCCGTGAAAAGCCTTCGGCATGGAGATGTGGCAAAGATAAGGTTATCTGTTCATTACTGACCGTACACTCCTATCGAAATATATGTTCACTGTACTGCTTTCAAGCCCTCATTGTTCTGAAAATGTACAGAGATTCTTTAGTAATTATGTTTCATGCCGGGGATTTTTTAAAACATCAATTTTGAACAATTTCACATTCAAATCCTAATGATCTAATTTACGTGTTAGACCGACACAATATGTAACGGTGACCCCCCCCTTTTTTTTTTTTTTTTTTTTTTTGTTTTTACAGGTAACATAAATGTGTTCACCCACCCTAATTTTTTTATAGGGACAGATTTGCTCTCTGCAAATCATTTCCATCTCAGTCAGCATAAATTTTCAAAGTCTCGCCGCAGATTGTGAATTGGAATTTTTTAGGCCTGGACTTTCGCTGAGCATTTCGATGCATGGCCATGTTTTGATCTAAGCCATTCGATTGTAGCTCTCGCTGCACATTTAGGGCAATCCTCTGACTTGAAGGTGAACCTTTACCCCAGTCTCTAGTCTGTTGCAGCTTCTAATAGGTTTACTGTCAAGACTGTCCTGCGTTTAGCTCCTTCCACCCTTCTATCAACTCTGATAAACCTCAATGTCTCTCCCGTGTTCAAGATGAGGTTTCCCACCACAGATAGGTTTCTGCATGGAGCCCAGACATCACAGTTTTTTTCTCACCAGAGTACCATCCATCCATCCATCCATTTTCCGTCACCCTTCTCCCTAACGGGGTCGGGAGTTGCTGGTGCCTATCTCCAGCTGCGTTCCGGGCGAGAGGCGGGGTTCACCCTGGACAGGTCGCCAGTCTGTCGCAGGGCAACACAGAGAGACAAACAGGACAAACAACCACGCACACACACACTCACACCTAGGGAGAATTTGGGAAGGCCAATTAACTCACCAGAGTACCTTCTTTTACAACTTTGCAGACATAACTTACTGTATGTCTGAATTGTTATTTTCACTGACTTTCTTCTGTCCACTCTTTTTCTACAAAAACACAAAATCTTGCCAAGTATTTTTGGTCTAGTTTCTAGTAACTTTCCAGCAAGATGTAGATGGTCGTTTTAAGTAAATAATTTCTTAATATTGATGAGAAATTGCTTGTTCTACTGGCAGAATAATTATGACTCATAACATGGAAAAAACATCTTGGTATAAGTTAAATAGTCTGCCCATGGAGCAAGTATTTTTTTTTCATCAATATTAAGGAATGTTTTACTTAAAACAAGCCTTTAGATCTAACTAAAAAGTTACTTGTAATATAGTTTTGTATTACTTCAAGTTGACTGAGATATTTGCATTAGAAAGTAGACCAAAAATCCACGGAAAGATTTTGTGTTGTTGCAGTGTGCAGACGCGTAAGTGTAGAAATCATCATTCTTCTGCCATTTGACTCTGAACGATGGATTTCTCCAATTCTTCCAAAGTTTCCATGAAGTTTCTGTTGCTTCTTTGATTAACACTCTTCCTGACTGAAGCCTTTATTTGAAACCTGCACCCGAGTGTAGCTTGATCCTGGAGCAAACTTGCTGACATGTTGGTTTGTTTTTCCTTAAGAACTATCTGCTAATCAATCTCATCCTATTACTCAAGCTCACGAGGAGGATTTTAAAAAAGTTGTTTTGCAAAACTCCACTTTGGGTAATATAGGCCCAAAGTGGAGGAGGACACTGACGCCGGCGACTTCTATGCTTACCAAAAATAATAATTAGAACAACAATTTAAAAAAAAACTCAATTCAAACATCCTTTGGATTCACAGTGCACAAAATATGATCCTCTGTGTGGTGGATTGTCGTCTGAACTCCAAATAAAACACGTTTAAGCATGTGGCTGCAACGTGACAAGCATGTGAAAAGGCTGAAGGGTATCAACTCTTGAGAAAAGAACCGTAGGAGGTGAAATTGAGAAAACTCCTAAAATAACCAAGAGGTTTTTCTCCTCCTGCTCCTGTTTCTCTCATCTCCTTAAGATTTTAATTGATCGGCCTAAACACAAGCGGGGAGCCAGGCTTAAGGTTTCAAAGGGAAAGAGATTCTAGTTAGGTGCATACCCAAAGTGTGGCAGGAGAGAAAGCTTTTCATAAACATTAATGATGAAAGAGAAGCAATGCCATAAAATTTCATGTCCTGTTTTGTCCTCTTTTCTATACCCAGAACAGCCCTGATCCCGCTCAGTTATGAAGGTGTCGGGATTCAATTTTATTTTTTTTATTGGGGTAATATACCTGCCTCATCTCGGGTACTTGCCCGTTTCCCCATTAAGCGCTCTTTTCACTGGCCTTTTGGCAATATGATCACATCCGAGGGAGGTTTTAAGAATGGTGCTTTTTTTTTTCTTTTTGCTGAGTGTGTGAAACGACAAACGCCTCTCCCGTTTCTTCTCCAGCCATGTTCAAGGCAAAGCGTACACTAAATAGGCCAGTGATAAGTGTTTATGGGATGTAGAGGCCTAACAGCGAGGGAAGATTAACACACTTTTAGCTATAAATGTTTACTTCCTGCCAATAGGATTAAACATAAATAAGCAAAATAGAGCGCTGTGTGTTCTGACCGGTACCCACCTTGGCTAATCCACGGTAATCCCATGAGAACACCGCGTCGGCCCATCACATGCAACGGAACGTCCGGCTGTCCGGAAACTTCCTGTCGGAAACAGGTAATGCTCGTCCCTGTCACAGATTTACAACTTCAAAGCGCCGCCACTATCTTGTGGCGCCAGAGACAATTGCAGGATTTCGGAAGCAGCCGCAAATCCTCCCATTCCTTCCAGGAAGTTAGGGAGGAACGTTTTTGGTGATTGAGCAATACACCTCTGTGGTTTGGACCCGGAGATAAACCGGCAAAGGAACTAATCTTCTAGTAATTTACACAAAAACCCTCTCTATTTTTTATCTTTTTTTTTTTTTTTTTAACTGCCGGCACGCATCTTCAGGCACGATTAGCAGAAGGATTTATTTTTATATTCGCCAAGCCTGGAAATTAATATTCAAGTCCCAGCAGTGGTATCGTCGTGTCATTCTGAAGCTGATAAGTCTACAGGATGTGTCTGAGATTTCTCAACACTTGCTTGTAACACAGTGGGGGTAATCGTCTTTTCCCCGTGCAGAAACGAGAAGTAATTTGGCTGTTTATAAATATGTTTTACGAGAACATCCCGTTGTGGTTCTGGAGTACCTTAAAGATAAGGGTGTGTCCTGGTGTAATTGTGACCTTCATGGAAGATTTTACATGTCATAATCAAGTTATGAAAGCGAATGCTTCTTCTCTCTTCAGCAGTCTATTTTGAATGGTGTGTACATTATCCTGCAAACGTATTCACACTCCCTGAACATTTTGCCGCACACTAAAACCACCTCAGTGTGTTCCACTGCAATTTTGCATGAGGCACAAGGAGAATTAACTCATAAAATGAGAAATTGAAGAAAAACTGTGCATAATTTTCAAGGTTTTCGTTAAAAAAAAAATCTCTTTTATCAAGAGTACAAGAGTAAAGGGGACTGAATACAAACACACACCACACTTTTTAGACTTTCATTTGTAAAAATGGTTTTAAAACACACACTTTTGGGCCTGTGTTTTAAAATTGCTCTGTCACATGAAATCGTACAAAATGGGTAAAAGTTCAGGGGACATTAACTCTTTTGCGAGGCACTGTGTGCGTCCGACCGCTTTGCAGTGAGCCGGTGGATCTCTTTAAGAGTTCAGAAGATGAAACCAGAGGGGAAACAAATCTCCTGAGAACTAATAGCGTAAATTGGCTCAAGACCTGGCGCATTTATGTATGTGCCGACAACGTTCATAGCTTGTTAGCTGGCGCAGAATGCCTGGTATGTTTCTGGAGTAAGCGTAGGCTAATCTCGGAGCTATGTGCTTCAGTGTGCTCAGGCATGTTGCACCTCCTTTACACACAACATTTTTTTTAGCCATCAAAAACCTGGAACTTCAGATTATTTTTTTTTCAAAGATCGGTTGTCACCTGTTATTCCTCGGGATTGATTCCACATGTTAAATGATTCATTTTGCTGTGACTTTGATCTCGTTCTCAAAGTTTCCGGCTGTCGCTGACGTCAATTAGGATGACACTGTTTTCCCGAAAGTTACCGCCGAGATCTGTACGACAAGTCTGGCGGGAGGAGCGAAACAAGCAGCCAGTCAGTCAGTCAAGAGGTAAACATGAATCGAGGCAAAGCACACGGCTGCTGAATGATGTAATACTCCCCGGTTTTTAACACTGAATTATGATGTCAGTTTATGAAGACATGCTTTAATCCCGCAGAGAAAACGACATTGCTTTTATTTTCCCAAATAAGATCTGCAATCTTTATTTAAAACCTATTGGCCATTTTACAAATCTATTTACCCACATTATTTCCATCTGCTCATAATTCACAATCAGTTTTATTCACCATGTTTGCTCACACAAAGTCACTTCGCTCTCTTTGAAGACATTTTAAATGAAAACATTTTTTTAAATATTTTGGGAAATAATGATAATTTCTGTTTCATATCCAGGTTTTTATTTTTTTTTACAAAAGAAGAAGACAAAGCTGAATTATTGCTATCATGTAAGGTTTCGATCTGGATACTGACTGTTTGTGTTCATCAGAGAGAAAGCCTGGGGCAAGAAATTGTCTCTGTGCCAGCTGGTTTTTGCAAAAAGCACTCTGTAGCGCTGACCTGAAGGTAAAAGTCTAAGAAGTTTTTATCCAATATATGTGGACTCTGAGCAGATTTTAGTGGCCTTTTCCTGACCCTGGATGGACAGAAAAGTCAGCCTTGCCGATTCTCTCTCCTGACCTAATTGTTTGTTCCAGTCTGCTCCAGACACGTTTTGAGGATGAGCAAAACCACACAGCGATGGACGAACACAGAACGGACTGAATAATGTCAGCTGAAGATGACCAGATGCTCCTTTGTGTGGCTTTGTACTCCTTCAGATGCTGCAGGAAGCACAGTCTCTGCTGGGCCTTCGTTTGAACTGTGCCTATTTGTGAGGACCAACAGCTCGTAAAACAATTTGTGGCTTCTGGGGACAGGAAGTGATCCCCAGAAGTCAGTGTTGCTGAGGAAGGGGGAGGAGGAAGTGTGTGAGGTGTTTCCTGGAAGTTCACATTAGTTGTGAGCAGGTTAAGCTGTAGATATTTTCCATCGCATCAGTGGACCTGCTGGTCTGTCTCCGGTCTATATGCAGACTCATCACTTTCCTTTATAAGAACTTTGTCATTGACAAGCTTATAGAGTATTAATAATTCACCATTGGTTGTCAATGTTATCTTGTATAATTTCTGAGATGAAAATGTTGTTTTGCTAAGGAGCCAGGAGTCCAAATTGGATCTTGTTCTAGTTAAATATTCCACTTTCCTTCCTGCCTCTTTAAGACTCTTCTCTGGGTGATCCACCCTGCTGTTACCTGACTGCTGATTGAATCAAAACGGCAAATTTAAAGGTTAGCTGAGAATCTTTTTACCTGAGAAGCAGCACGTTTGCCACAGATTCTATATATGAATCTATAAATACATAAATCATTGTAACGCCAGAGTGCAAATTAAATGTGCTGTTGCTCATTGGAACGTTTGTCAATACAGTGATGTGAAACATATTTTCCTCCTTTCACATTTCTTCTGTTTTCGCTGTTTTAGAACATTAAATTGTTTCAGATCATCAGAGTAATCACACCATTATGGTGACAATAAACATGTTTTGAAATGGTGAGTTCACATGTTTATGGGAAAAAGGTTACCAAATGGAAAAAAAAAGAACCCACAACAACATCTGAAGCACAGAAAGACTCACCTGCCACAGTTAGGATTAGTATTCATATCGCAACAGTAAAAAAAAAAAAAAATTCCTATTGCTGGCCAAGAAGAAAAGAAATGTCTGTTTGACATCCTAAAACAACTTCTTGTTGTTCCCAGAGACTTTATATCGCTACTTAGTGAATATAAGTAGATTTTTTAGAAGGTGCTGGTGCTGTTAAATCTGTGTCAAAACTCAACCGCATTTCATCAAATCAAATCAGACCAAGTCAAACATGGTGGTGGCAGTGTGATGATCTGGTGCTCCTGATTCTGGATGACTCACTGGAATTAATTTAACCATGAACTCTGTTCTCTCCCAAAAAACCCTGAAAGCGAATGTCTGGTCACGATCTTATCATACAACCCTTACATCAACACACTTGGGTTATGGAGTAGGATATTGAGCTGAAGATTTTGAACTAGCCTTGTCCATCTCCACAATTAAACCCATTGAAGACGCTTTGGCCTGGCATTAAAAATTTTATGAATCCTCCTGTGGTGTTTAGACGTGGGGTCATTTAGACACCATGAGATTATTTACACGTTTGCAGTCTGGTGGGGTCGCACTGACCCCGTTTGCGCTTTTACGAGGATTTTTTGCGTGGCTTCGGAAACTAAAAGAATGTAGGGACAACCCCCATCCACGCTGCCCCACTGTCCAACTGTGACATTTGCCTCACACATCCTGAGCGTCACGCAAACACAGCAGGAGGGTTGATGCTCGACAATCCTCCAGTGTCTCCAATAAATTAACCCCTTAGCTGTTACCCTCAAAATGCTTACAGTAAGTCAATAGATCCATGAGGACACTGGTGTCATCATGACAGCTAAGGGGTTAAAATAATTCTGTATTCATTTCCAGTTTTCACAAGTGTGGTTGATGATGGGAGCGGTTGGTCGAGATAGAGAGGTGGGGGTTATCTGGCTCTGAAACATTTAGTTTAAGAAACTAATAATGGGGAAAATGCTTTTCAAACATAGCTTTCTGTGCTCTGCCTTGATGTGTTAGATTCAAATCTTCCTGGCCTGATCCAAATGTAGGGATGGAGGCGCAGAAAGCGAAGGAACTTAGCTTTCTCATGCGGGACACGTCGGCTGACAGCCTAAACAAAGAAACAAGTTACACAGACGCAAACGCTGCAGTAAGTCTACCAAGATGAATATGAGTGCTCTTTATCAAAGCAGATCTGTTGCCTTGACGTCTTAGTGTTTCTTCCAAATTCTCTCTTCCTTTTTCTCCTGTTTGTCGAACTTTAATCGGCGTAAGTCAATTTTCCGTCAAGCATATGTTCCAAATGCCTTTATGTATGGAGCCTGACTCATCCTGCGGTCTATTCACTGTCTCCAGGCACTTTTTATTGCTTACATTCTCATTATGTCAGGCTGTTCTCCGTGCAGTTATCTAAATGAAACAAATACATCAGGAACTTTGGTTCGAAAAGCCATCAAATTCCCGTCGCAGAGAGCCGACCGCAGTAAACACCGCTCTGAGGCAAACGTGAACATACAACATGAGGTAGTCAGCCACATGTAGATGGCTGAGAAACGCTGCGAAAGTAAAAAGACTATTTGTGCTATAAAAAAAAACAGATGTGAAGACAAGAATCCACATCTGGATGTGGTGGCTTGAAACCCCCATGAATCCATAGCAATAAGGAAAGATGAGACGGAAAACACGAGGAAGAGGAAGCGAAAAGTACAAACGATAAGAAAGCAGATGGATACAATGTGGATGAGTACTTTTTTCATGTCAATTTGTCTGATTGCCTCTGACAAGATACTGCTTTAAGTGGATTTTGAGATGACAGGTCTTGTGAATGAAAGATAAAATGAGAGAAAGGGATTATGCACATTTAAATGAAGAAAGTAATTTGGAAATATCAGGAGAGCAGGAGAGAAGAAAATACATCATATCCAGTGGTTGGACTACGAGGAATGAATGTGATATCTTGAGCATAATCTTACCAGCTGTCTTTAAATGTCACTGTGAAGTAAAATTTATGTCAAATCATATGGAAACAAGCTAATACACTCTGGTTATTTATATAAACGGATAGATTTTGTCTCCTTTACGAAGAAACCTCTCTAGGATTTCGTCCCAAAAAAAAAATAAATCAAACACCAGCAGGCTACTGACCTGACAAAAAAATTCAAAATCAAAAAACCCTGAATACGTTTAAAGAAGTGAAATGCCTAAATAATTTTAATCTGTTATTTTTTTGGGGGTTTTTTTTACACTTTTCTTTCATAAATAACCTGGTAAAATGGTTGAGAACAAATTTTCAAAAAACAGGACATCACAAAGCATCATACAGCTATAGATGAAAACAGAAAAAAAGAAACAACAATGGGTTGCAAAGTGCTAAATGAGAGCCAGCTGATGGAGTACCGTTTCAGAGACAGATTTGTTGATGACGTCACCGTCGTCAAGGATTGGGAAGATTGTCATTTTGGCCAAACTGTGCTTTGCAGATCGACTGAAAAATGACTTGATGCGATACAAAAAACTGAGTCTTGAATGTTGAAAGTCAAAAGAGAGGATATTGCGTTTCGTTATATTTTGGTGTTTATACGAGGGGATGAGCTGGAACGGTACGCCGTCCAGGAATGAGACGTTAACGTGGGAGGAGGTCTGAGATCAATCCGTGCGTAAGATTGTGTTTTTTGATGTTGTTGTGTTTAAAAGAATTTGAAAGCAGGAAAAAGCCCCTTGAAGGCCAAGTTGGACACGCAGCTCGGACTGGTGACTTTCAGCCTGATCCAACTCGAAGCGACCCGAGGCGTAGGTTTCAAACCTCGCCCGACATTTCTCTGAGAGACCTTTCTCTTGGAGTCTGCCAAGTAGAAGGTTGTGGTCTACAGAATCAAATACACAGCCACACAGTGTTCTTCTTTATCAATGGCAGTTATGAGGTCATCCAAGACTTTCAGTGGAGCAGAGAGAAACTCGTGGCCGGTTCTAAAGCCTGGCTGTATGTGACTATGAATTCTGTGGGTCTCGAGATAATAATCTGCTTACAATCCCATTAATATCATTCCTATCTTCCATTTGAAAGATAAGAAATTAAATTGGAAGAACAGTCATGATAAAGCAAGATGTGTGAGGGGAAACAAACCTATAGAAATGTCTCAAGAAAGCGGATTCGTGAAGGTGAGAGTGTAGAATCACGTGTGTTCAAAGCTGAGTTTGTGTGTCTGAAAAGGCAGGCCTGCACTTAAAATAGAGAACTGATATAATTACAAGTACAGCATATTTGTGTAGACATCTACAAAGCCGACTTAACATCAGCAATTGATTTATAAAAGCTGAAAAATGAGAATGAATGACTGTAAATGTAGAATTTGTGTGGGGAGAAAAAAGATTAACCATTATAATTAAGAAGCTAAGGTTTCTGTAATTTTCAAAACTTTAAAAATGCTTCTAAATCTCTGATGTTTCAATTGTGAGCTTATTATTAGGACATTTAACTGTTTGAATTGAACAAATTAAATCCCCTGTCCTAAAAAGGATTTCAAGACGCATCAAAAACATTTCAGATTTGAAGTTGAGAAATTGTGGCAAAAATGATCTTGGAGCACCACAGCTCTGTCCCTCCTCATTGAGGGGCTTCAGTCAGTAAATGGGTCCTCACTGTGCTACTGCTTGTTGTGTACCCAATTTGACAAAAAAAACAAAAACAAAAAAAAAAAAAAAACTATCAAACCTCTGCCCCTCTCTTCCAAAGGTCACAAGCACTTCAGTGGGGAAGCAGCATTCAGCTAGCAGCGGGGATATAAGGGAGAGTAGATTCCAGCGAGCCGGCTCCCTGCCTCTTCCTCTGCTGCATTCGGGGGCTTCTCGGGAAGATATAACGATCTGGAAATCAAGCCTCGCACATGAGTCATACCACCATCCGCACCGCCCGCACACCCACCGCCACCGTTCTCTTTCCCTCCTCTTTTCTTTTTGAGCAAACAAAGGTGTTTTGCTTTTTATCTCAGTCGACATTAGGGAATAAAGAACGGGAGTGAAGGCAAGAAGAGGAGAAGAGGATGTGTAAATAAGACAATGGGTGGGTGTGGGAGGTGGGGGTGTTCGGGTAGGTGGGGCAGGGTGAGTTGGATTTTGAAAAAAAAAATAAATAAATTGTCTCGCTTCTCTTCTGCATGAAGATAGCTTAGTTTGTACAGCATGTGGGTGGGTGTCAAGGTGATGGCTGCTTATATCTGTGTTTTAAATGCACATGAGATCAAAACAGTAGTGGGCTTTTTGTAAATATTTGATTTGAGGGAAGATCCTCCAATGAGAGACCTGGAAACGGCATAAAGTTGAAGATGATGAAGAACTTCGATTAGGCGATGGAAGCGTCGCTCTGAGCGTGCGAACGTGAATATGAAAGCGGAACGTCAAACATTTCTTCTGCTGCGTGTTCTTCGCGGTGCTGGTGAGTTACACAGACCGAAAAGACTCCAAGCCGCTCCCTCCCTGGCCGGGCGACTGCGACTCCAGCCGGAGATTTTTCGACGCACCGTGCAGGATCCAGGTTGATTGATCCATTTGCTTCCCGTAGGCCTCGCTCCAGTCCAGCATGATGGGGAAAAAATTCGTCAGTCGGAATCTAATTACAGCAAATTCTGCTTTATTTACTTTTGCAGCCAGCCCTCTTGTGTCCACTTGTGCTTTTGTGAGTATTTTTTTCAGGATGTGTGAAATATATTTGTGGCTCTCTGTCATTAACTCAGGGTAATTACAGACCATTAGCTGCATAGGAGACTTTTCTTATTTTGGTAAACAACAGAGGTGTAACCTCTAATCTATCCCTAAAATGTTCAAGTAGCAAACATTTACTAAAACAAGTGAACAGCTCAGAACTGCTCTTTTGGTAGGAGTCACCTATTAATGGGTAGAATGAGAAGTGGTTGGAGGATATATTTTGCACAGCAACAATAATTCTTGCAGACTTTTAAAGTTGTTTTGATCAATAGTTCTGGAGGTTTTCCAATGTTTTATCTGCTTTATACTCACTTTTTTTCCCACCTATAACTGACCCTAACCGCATGCCGTAGAGTGTCCCCAAAGTGAAAAAGATGGGTTGAGACTTTGTAAAGAATCAGAGAATACCAAGAGGGATGAAGCTGTTTAACATTACACATTGTAGAATCTACTTCGCCATAATCAAAGGGTCACTGAATCAGCAAAAACCTTTCAAGAACTTACGGCACAAGAGTTGCCCGAGGGCGGTGTTGCTTCTGAACAGGATCCACCCTATAATCAATTAAAGAAAACTCTAGCACTCTATTGCATATTCAGCTATTCATTCTAAAATGTTTACAAATTGATATCTAATCTTGTTTTTTTTTTATTCAAAACTGAGGGAAAGGGTTATTTGATTGCAAGCAAGCAACAAAAATTTACCAACTTGAGGTGTGAAACATCAAGGTTTTTTCGCATAGCATTTTAAGTCAACCTTCAGTATCTGAGCCTCATCAAGATCCTGGCTTTCACTAAGTTTTAACAGCTTCCATTTATCACTTGTTAGCCAGTCCTTGATTGATTCGCTGGAGGATCAATGTGATTGGTGTACAGTCAAGTTGTGCTTTAGTCATTCATCTCTTACAGGTGCTGATTCTGCCAGACTGATTCTGTGATGGTGAGTTGGCCAAGTCTTACCGCTGCAAAGCATCCACAAATACCACCTCCATGCTTTGATTGAATGAAAAGACTTTTTGATTTTGTCTGAGAGTCAAGTTTTACATTCAGGTTGCTCATAACAATGTGCCTGAAGATCTATTTTAAAGATTGTTTGTTGAGTTTGTCAACCCAACAGTGCCTTATCGCTTCAGCTTAGTCGTCGTTTTATTCTTGAATAATTCATAGATCAGAGTTAAATGACTGAAAATGACTGCTGAGCAATCAGAGTCCAAAAACAAAACAAAACTTTGAACATCTTCCAGAAAGCCTTAAGAGCCATTTGTAAAATGCACTCTAAAAGATTACAGGAAAGTTTGGATCCCTGGAAGCAAGCTGTCAAGTGTTACAATGCTTAGAATGGACATGAATAGTTTGTTTTTGCTTCTATTCCTTAAAAGTGGTTGCCATATATATATATATATATATTTTTTTTTTCTGGCACTTAACTGAACCAAGACACTTTGGGTCGTTCCCAGATCTGAGCTCCAGTTTCTGTGCCTAGAGGTAAAAATTATAATTGGTAATTTGTTAAGTTGTCTGTTATGAGCCAACTCAACAATACTGCAACAAACATACTGTTCAGGCGCAGAAGCAACCAAAATCTACAGAACTTCTTAATTATAAAAACTTATGGCTGGCCATAGGACCACAAGTTTAGAGGATCGCAGGAAAGCCTGACTCATTTTGAGCATTTTCTATACTAAATTATGCAGCAAACTCACCAAACTAATCCTGTGACTCATGGTGTGCCAACTTAAATCTCAGGCTACCACTTTTCAAATCAAACATTTCCTGCAAAAATGGCTAAGGTTGCTGACGCTGACCTTCCAAAGAAAGAGCACAGTTCGCGTATTTACACCATTTGAAGATGAATGCGTCTCTGTGTTGCTGCGCATTGTTTTTGGTTTCAACACACAGCAGCTTTGTGTGTTTCGGCAAGCGTTAAACACACCTAAGCACGTCAAAGGATCTAACCTTTGTATCTCACTAACCTTCCCCGCCCTCCTGTCAGAAGACCACACAAGCCTCCCTGCGCACAACTTATCTGGTGTCACTGGTTTGTCTTTCTTTTCTGCCCGTGCATCCTCTTCAAATCCTCTCTTTCTCCCCTGTTTGTTTCGCTGGTGTCCCTCTCGTCTCCTCTCCCTATGTTGCAATAAGAACAATAGGTTATGGAGCGCGTTTTCCTGCGGCATTACTCACAGGCACCAGCCGCCACATGCCATTAGGCTCAGCAGAGAGATGGGAGTGTTCAGTGGCGGTGCTGGAGCACAGCATGTCTGCCATCTAGTGGTGGCAGGAAAGTACTAAAAGCTACAGCAATAAATAAATAAATAAATGAGGCGGGTTCATGCATGTTCTGGATGGCAGATGATGGACTAAGATTTTTTTGTCTTTTTTTTTTGTTGAATGGTGTCACACTGTTTAGTGTGTCAATTTCAAATTTAATTTTGCTTTTCAGTTTCTTAATGTAACACTGATGCAGTTACTGCAGTGAGACCTCTTTGCTGTAGATTTCTCAAAATAAAAGATATCCCCATGTAGATTGTGATTTAGACATTTTAATGACATTCAGTCTTCAGTTAGGTTTTCCAAACTCATGAAAACAGTTGTTTGAGACGAAGGTCTTATTAAGTCCAATTTTTCCATCATGTTCTCAAAAATAGTTTTATGGAAATAACAGCTAAGAATTATTGATTCAGTTATTGCCTTTGAGATGAAGTAAGATTTCTTGCTTTGCTCTCGGAATAACTTCCTGCAGACTGCTGCTCCCTGCTGCGAACAAAAGTTCCCAAATAAATTGGACAATTATCCAACGCTGAGATGCACAATCTGAGAATATTTCTAACAAAGTTAGAAAAATAGAAGGCTCAGCTGCATAGACGGAACAACTATTAATGATGCACATTGTGGCACAATGTCTGCTGGGAACAAAAGATTTATTTATTACATGAAGAACGGCCAGGTCCCATTAGATGTTGCATAAAAAGTGAGTCCGTAATGCAAAAAAAATAATAATAAAAAGGCTACTGTGGTCACTGTGCTTATTAGGAGTTGCCTAGAAATGTATGCAAATGTCAGACTGGATCACAAGAAAAACAGGACTCAGATACACATTCAACATTTTAAGAAATAGCTCAGATTAATTTGTTTAAATGGGGTTTTCTTAAGTTGTTATAAGCATTAATTGTCTTACTCGCCCTTTCTAGGACCTTTATTTTGGTGAATCCTTTTTTTTGTATTTTCTTCCCAGCTGAAATCTAGTTAAACAGGATCAAGATAAAATGGAATTTCAGTCATGTTAAAGCAACCTCACTCTCTAAAAATGTCGTGCAGATTTATTTAAATGTTATTTTACATTTCAATGTTCCACTATCAGAGTTGTGATCTTATCCATGAATCACCTTCTTGATGTAGTGGAAGTGAAAACCCTTACATTTGCCTATTTTAATAGTTAAAACACTAAATCACATGCATGAATACACACAGTGGAAGTCATCTTGGCAAAACTGCAGACGCCAATGTCCACAGTCGCACTTGGGGTACAGCCAATTAAAAGCAAGCATAAATGCTGCCATTTGAGTGTGAAGTAGCAATATGTCCAGGTATTTCTTAGCTTCCCAGGTTGTATTTTCCTGGCCAACCCTGACAGACTATAACACTGGTCTGTAATTGTACCAAAACCCCTGACATTCAAGAGCCACAAGCATTTTTCTTTTCCTTTTTAATTTAGTCAGGAGTGAACAAAGAATGTTAGCATTTCCTCTCAATAACTAGATTTTTCAAAAAGATCCTGGCCTAAAACAAAGTAAGAGACTTCCTTTGACTTTGCCAATCGGTGAAATTTTTATGCGACAAAAAAAAAAAAAATAAATGTCTCGTGTCAGCATTTTAGATTTGAAAATGTTTGGAGTTGTTTTGGACATGTGACTTGCCCAGTGAAATAATTGCACCTGAAAGCACCATACAGATGCACCTTGTGGGAAAATAGCTCTGATTGGACAGAGTCCCACTGAAATAGAACCAATGTTTGGTTCTACGTCTGGCGCTATAAATACTCACATGGCATTTGGGCCGCCTGGATGCTGCAAGGAGCTGGATTTGCACTTCAGCCTACTTTTCTCCGTTACAGTGATGATTACGCTCGGTTTGAAAATGTTTCAGGTGAATAATTAAGTCCAATGTAGAGTGAGGAAAAATACAGACACAACGCTTTGCTTCAGTCCACCTTTCTTTCTCTGCCGTCACTGTAGCTGAATGGGAAACCTTAATGTTCCTAAATGGACGACTGTAGTAATAGCTGACGTTTTATAAAGTCACAAGGCAATTCGAATGCTGCCCATTAGCTCTCCTCATTCTGGGTATTTAAAACAACTCTGTACCGAAAATAGAGCCTTACAAGCAACACCTGCCACTGCTGGAACTCCCCTTACATGACTTTACAGTAAAGCGTGAAATTTTATATCTTTTAAAGTATTTTTACATTTACTCAACGGCTTTACATCTCTGCTTACATGGAGCGATCTGACATGGAACACTGTCAGACATGTTGTCTCTGTTCATGACTATGCGAAGAACAAAAAGGGAGAATCTGTGAGGAGATTTTTCTCTTTCTGTTTTTTTTTTTTCCCTCCACTCCTCCAAGCTATCTTTAAATGGCAACAATTTATGTCCACCCATGTGTTCAACCAGAAAGGAAAAAGCAAAAGACGCGAATGTGAGAGAGCAACACAGAAGGATAAATCTGTGTTAATGTCAAAAGATAAAGAAATAAGCAGCATGTTTCCCCACTTTCGCCTCCCCCCCCCTCCAGGTCTTGTAGAGGAGGAGTGTTGGCGGTGGGGAAGAAGAAGTGGAGGGGTGCAGACTCCTCAACCCCTTTTCTTGTTAATCTGATGGAGAGAACAATCCACGAGTGAGAAGCGGCAGGCTGCCAGCAGACTGGCTGAGTTTTCTCTATCTCCCTCTTGTTTGCTGCCCGTATCTCTTTCCCTCCCCTACGCTCTTTCTCTCTCTCTCTCCCTCTCTCTCTCTCTCCCTTCTACCCTTTCCTCCCTCTATCTCTTTTAGCTTCGCCCCTCTCCTCTTTCCATCTCCTCTCTTGCTCCTGCCGTCTCCTCTGATAAATCTCTCACCCACCGCTTTTCGCTTCCTCTGTCTCTCCCCATCTCTCTTCTTTCCCTCCTGGCCGTTCCTGTCAGGACTGTATCTATTGCTTTATCCCCCCCTCCGCTCCCTCTTCCTTCTCCTTTTGTTTCATCTCTCGCTTCTTCCTTTCTTCCCATTTGACATCTTCGCCCCTTCGTTCACTTCCTCTTTCCCTCTCCTTCTCACTCAGTCTCCGCCTGCAGGACTATTCGATAGATTAACTTCAGCAGTGGCGGCGTTGTTGCTGATTCAGCCGTATTCTTTCAAATGACCCAAATCCTGCAGTCTTGAGAAACCTCGCACTCGGTCCAATTGAATTGCTTCCCCTTCTGTCTGGCAATCCTTCTCAGCCCCTCCAACATTCGCGAATGTTTTCTTTTTTTTATCGATCTAAGGATGCACGTCTTTTTTTTTTTTTTTTAAATAAAATAAAAACGAGACCACTCTCAGTATCCATAGCTCTCGGTGTTGTGGTTTGGATATCAGCAGCAAACCTAGAGGCTCCTTTCAGGCCTAATTTCTGTCACTGTCCACCATTGTCTGTCTTTCTGCTAATCACAGTCAAGCTGGGTTGGCATGTTCATGAAGATAAGACTTTATTTATTTATTTTTTCTCACTTTCGTTCCCTCTTCAGTGGCACCATCAAACTCCTTGATAGAAACTTTTCTTACAGCCATGTCTACAAATGAGTTTTGATTACCGTGCATAGACTGTCACTTGCAAATTGACACCCTGACTACATACGTTTTCTTTTTTTTTTTTTGCTTTCTTTGATACACCCCATATTTTTTGTTTGTTCTGTCACCAACGTGGCACTTCCATTGGCACGACTTGAAAGGAAAAAGCAAACCAAATCTACATTTGCATACATTATTCAATGGATGCTCGACAGCCCGACGTGAAAGGAACAAAGTTTTTTTTTTTTGTTTTTGTTTTTTTCCAGGAAGTTGAATTAAAGAGAACGCTGTCACTGTTAACTTTTGAAAGAATATTTCGGACGTTTTAAATGGTTTTCTTTTTAAATGTGCGTGAATTCAGTGTTGAGAATCAGAAAAAACAGAGCAATTCCGATTGGGGGGGGGGGTTATGCTAACCATTAGTCAAGGAAACAGGCCAACCGAACTTAAGATCCAGATGGTTCAAAGACAGGCCAGCACAAAACAATGCAATCCAACATGCAGATTGGCTCAGAGCCGCAAAATGAAGTAGCAGACATAGTGCAGAGAAACGTCGAGTAAAGGAAGGGATAGCTATGAACACTGCGATGATGGTCAGAGTAGACGGGAGGGCAGTAATGATACACATAACGAACCTACAGTGAAATGTATCACAAGCCAATTTTCAAGGATGTTGCATGTCTATGAGTAGGAACGTCCCTCTGGAAAAATATCAGCATGGCAAACCTTCAGGTGCCGTTTCAGATTACTCGTGTTTTGTCCACCAAATTTAAACTCATATTCATGGCCATATTGCTGGACAATCGAGTTCGTCTTTTCAAAAGCCTATCAAAATAAGTCCATAAATCCTTTCCTGAGTTTGCATCCACCAAGCGCCTTTGCATAACATGCAACGTCCACCGTGGTCTTTCAATGGTTAAAGTCATGAAGAGCAGGATTACTGACATGTTTTAGCTTTTGTCTAAACGTATTTGTAAAGCACAACGGACGAAAATGTTTTGTGTGTCTGACAGACCAGCCACGAACATTTTCATCCAGTTTTGTCTCATCAATGAAAACTCGATGAAAAGGGGCAAATCTGAGTCATCTCAAAACATCATGAAAAGAAGAACCAAAGTAATTTTATTGTCATCGTTAATGAAAACGATACTGCTGTCATCTGGCGGCACTGTGAGAACCGTGTTCTCTGTTTCCTAGAATACGATTCAGTCTGATTTGCTTTGTCAGAAAAGACGGAGGTGGAGGCCTGGACATCAATGACCACCGGACAGATCACACTTTGTGAGCCTGGAGGACTGTGGATCTAACCAGGTTTTCAGGAGCACCACAGGGGTTTGTACTCTTGTCATTCATTTTCACTCTGTGCTCTAGATTTCTGTCATCTACAGAAACACTTAGACGACTCTGCAGTCACTGTGTGTATCAGAGATGGACACAAACATCTTATCCAATCACTACCTACTCAAGACCTCAAGAGTAGGTAGTGATTGGATACTATTTGATCCCGAATGGGAAATGAAATGTTGCTGTAATTCATATCTATTCAGATTATTCAAAAAGTTATTGTACATTATGATGGCTTTTGGCAGGAACAATCTCTTGTGTTTTCAGTGGATTAGATTTTAAATCTGTCCAGGATTTATCAACAATAAAACAGGACAAAACTGTTCCTGGACCAATAGAATCTTAACATCTCGAATTGTTAAGATTCTCATCTCATCCTCACTAAATGATCAAGTTTAGTGAGGATGACAAATTTTGGATTTAAAATGTCCATGTTGTTCTCTGAATCGATGTGAGAAACATTTCAGGTGGCTTGAGCCCCTGCCCCTTTTATCCTTGTTGCCCCTAGTGCCCTTTTTCAGTTTGTTTGTTTTTTTTAATCTGTGTGTCAGGAGGTCTGCTTGTGTCCCTCAGCAATAAAAAAAAAAAAAATAGCTGAATAGAATAATTTAGCAAAATAAACTAGTCTTGGTGCCCTCAGTCTAATAATGACTATAATGAGTTTCTGCCTCCATGTTGTTCGGACTCCATGGTGAGGAGGGGGGCGCTGATCTGTGCCTCTAACTATCAAAGTACGACATTTTCATTCTCTATAAATGATGCTACAGGTTTAGATCTATGGTTGGTGTTACAATTAAACCATTTCTAGGGGCCCCTGAATCTCTGGAGAACTTTGAGCCCTTGACTCTGCAAAGGTTTCTGCACGGCCCTGATTCAGCTACTTCTATTTGTTCCTTGAACAAATAAAATGAATTGCAGTCCTTCCGAATCCTGATCTAGGATGGCGAAAGAACTGCTCACAGTACACTGAATGAAAAGAAAGAAGATATGCCATTCAATATGTTTTAGACAATACACCTGTTCAAGATTTCAAGTTGAACAAACCACATCAGTCACTGTGGCTAAGTGCATTGTGTGAGTAATTAACTTGTATCTCAAATTAGAGACACTTCAGGGTGTTAACACACTTTGACCACTTACATCACTGTACACTCAGGGTAATTTTGTAGACTGTGTGCATAAATATCTACAAAATCATGATTCAATCAGTCATATTGACAAGAGCACTCAAATGCAGCTTTTAGTAGCGTCACATGCTGGAAAGCAATAAAAATGTATTTAACGGTGGCATACTCTGCACCATCTGACGATATCTGTAAAGTCTTTCCACACTGATAATTTGGGAAAATAAAGATGTCAGTTTCATCACAATCATGCAAGGCTGAATGGCATTTGCCAAGAGTTTGAACTGACGAGAAAAAAAGCTGGGAAGTTTCAGGATTAAGGCAGGGAAATTGTAACAAACCTAAGTCACGGTTATGAGTCACAGGTAATTAATGCTTCACAAGAACTCAAATGCAAACTCCCGGGAAGCCGTAAATCTACTGCAAATATTACCTAAAGTTACTTTGCAAGTCTAACAGGTCCATCCTCTGACTAAATATATCCATTTATTCAGCTTAATTAATTTAAGATTGTCCTTTATTATCTGGCAGTGTTTCCAGTATTGAAATACTAGACTTTTTCACACTTAGCTTTTCAAACTTTCAAGTGAGGTATAATCGCAAGATAGAATGAGTTACATAGATAAACAAATTATTTTTATTTGTTGCTGTGTTTTTCTTCTCTGTAGTCCAGACAGCTAGGACTTGAAAAATCAAGCTGAACGATCATTATTTTTCTGGTAAGTTTCTGAACTATTGGTGAAGTCAAACATACGGAAAACACCAGAATGAGGTGGCGTCGAGTCCTCGGGTTCCCTTAACCCCTTGATTGCCCTGACTGACTGTCAGAATCGCCATCTGCTGTCTTCTGGATGAGATAACGCAAATGATCTATACGTGCCTCACTGCGCGGTCACGCTCAGCCTGACACTCTGCCAGCCCAGCATGGTGTTCTTCCTCAGACCCTGCCGATAACAGAGCCTCGTGCTACATGGATGGTCGCAGCGGGGTTGTTTGGCTGGAAAGCAATATTTAACAAAGTTTGACCATCACGAGGCCGAGCACACACGCGCGCGCGCACACACTCGTTTGACATGGCCTGCTTGTTTGAGTGCAGTGCATGCCCAAATGCACATGCCGATACACAAACGCCTGGATGTCCTAACCCTTTGCTTGATTTGTGTTGTTTTTTTGTTTGTTTGTTTGTTTTTTAGTGGGCACTTTGGTTGGTCAGAGTTGCTCCCTATGGCTACACGCCATGCTCCATAGCAACTTTTCCATAAAGCAAAACAAAACAAAAAATATTAGATCTCAGAGGACTCTCTTTTTTAAGATGTTCAACTTTTCCCAGACTTCCTTTGGCTGAGCTTTTCAGGGTTTTTTTTTTTTTTTTTTACATTTTTCTGTTACCTCTACGCCAAAAAAAGAAGAAAAAAAAAAAATCCAACAGAGCGCATAAATGTCATTTTTCCTCCTGTGTGATATACTATCTGGGTTATTACCAGGCGTGTGTGTGTTAAAATGAAGAGGAATATGAAGAGGGAAAAAAAAAAAAAAAAGGAGTGACAATGAAAAGAGGCAGACCCAGAGTAAAGAAGAGACAGACGAAGGAGGGTGAAAAAGAACCGGCGGAGGAGCGCGGGAAGCCGGGGTGAAAAATATGAAGGCGCCGGCTGTCCCAAATTAAATCAAGCAAACGTCGAGGAGCATTCCTAGCCTTTTTGATCAATTAATCTAGCAGATGGCACGGGCGCAGTGAGTGGAGATAATGCCGAATGAGCGAGCCCGGAGAGAAGGAGCGAAGCAGGTGTAAGGTGTGAAAGTTTCATCCTTTCATCTGAAAGCTGAGATAGTTTCTTTTTTTTTATTATTATTTTACTTTGAAACGATAAGACAGAAGGAAAACGTGAAAAGACAGACAGTTATAAGAAACGTGTGATTTCTCTCTCCCCCTCTCCATGAGTGCACATTCTGGTAATAGGCGGCTGCTCATTCGATGCGGGTGTCACGAAACAGAGCAGCAGATTGCTAAAGAAAAGCCAGCTGAGGCGCTTGGCTGGCGGCCGCCGATGGACGACTAACATCCAGAGATAATCAAAGGAAGGCGAAGCTACGTTTTGTCGCTCTTGCAGAAGCTACCAGCCGGGCAAATCCGTTCTTCCTGGATCTCCCGCCTCCCCCACCGCCCACAGCCCCCCGTCTCGCTCCCTCCGCCCATGTTGGATTTTTTTATTTCCGCCGATTTCCGCAAACATTTGAGTGGAACATAAAGGAACTCTAAACAGATAATAGAAGATGAGAGGACTTGCAGTCAATGATGCATGAAGGTGAAAGAGCACGGAAGATGAGGGAAGCACCTTAACAAAATTATATGTAGAGATAAACATCCCCTGCTCTCATTTGTCTTCCATCCATTATCTCCACCCTCCTTTATGTTTTATTTTTAAGCAACCACCACTCCTCCTCAGGAGCGAAACAAATCAGGGTCAGGCTGAACCTTAATTTACACCCCATGCAAAAAACGGAGACAAAAATCAAAACAGAAAAGGCGCTGCCAGTGCTCTGGATTAACCCTGGTTGTTTTATCTCCCAAGCAAATTGCCTTGTAGACAAAAAGAACTGATTCGCGGGGTTAGAAAAACAAGGAGAACTCAATGAGGAGCGCTCGCCCTGCACGTCATCGCCTTCCCCCCCCCTCTCTCTCTCTCTCTCGCCGACGCATCGTCTCTAATCGATGAATATTGAGTGTCTCCCGCCACCAGCGTTTTAAAGAGAGAGACAGAGAGAGAGAGAGAGAGAGAGAGAGAGAGAGAGAGAGAAAGCACCCACCATCGTTCATTTCTCATATTGATATTTTCTTGCCCTATTTTTTTCCCCCTCTCTCTGCTCTTCCTTCCTTCATGCTCCTGAAGCCTCTGTCAGCAGAGTGAAAAGTTTCTCCGCTCTAATAACTGCTCGTAACTTTCCAACTGTAATGACTGCAGGTGTTTTGCTCTGTTTTTTTCCTAATGAAAAGGTTGCAGAAGCCTGTGTCGCTCACCATTATTATTTGCTCGGCCTCCATTTCATTTGACTTTTTTTTTTTGTTGTTGTTGTTGTTTCATGTGAGATGCAACAAGCCTGAAGCCAGACGTCCAAGGTTTGTTGCTAAAAGAAGTGGGGGGAGGGAGGAAAACTGTGCAGTTACAGTTCCTTTACGTTTCATGTAAAAAATTGAAAAGGCCATAAAATGTCCATTTGAACGCGGCCTTGATGTACAAGATGTTTCCAGCAGCAAGCTGCGTGGTGAGCTGCAGAGGTGGGCAGCGATTTTTATTTAGCTAATTTGTTTTCTGTGCACAGAAATCAAGATGTGTACAAAAAAAAAAAAAAAAACAACCTACAGAAAGTTGTAGTAGAGTCTTGATGTTATATTTGGAACATCGAACACAAGCATCAAATCAAAAGTAGGTTGTTACTTAGGACAGAAATAGTAGTGGAGAATTCTCCAGCTCAAAACTCGAGTTCATGAAGTGAAAATTTACCCAGTCAGCAGGAAAAGAGAAAAAAAGCTTTATTGAAAGCTTGTAGACCTAGCCAACTAGCACTCCTCCCCAGAATTTATGAGCACAGCACAGTCAGCTTCATTCAGTTTTCCTCCGTTGTGGAAACATTTTTTTTTTCTCTAAATTGTTTCTTCGAGATCATTTTCTATCAACATTCTCTATCAACCACATTCTCAAACTTCGTTTCAAAACTGAAGATGCCTGAAATACTTCCAGCTGTGCTCAAAACCAACGTCCAGCTTCAAATTAGTAACAAATACATACGTTTATGAACTATTCTTTAAAATCTGCAGTCTCCAGCATGGAAGAGAAATCAAAGCAAATCTACAGAGTGTATAAAGTGATTGCTCATCGTTCTGCTCTGGTGACACTCGGCTTCACATTTTAATAGGTGCTATATAATAGAGTTCTGCTAAATCACCCTTTAACTTTTACTCTGTTTGCCTCTTCGCCTCTGATTTCTACCAGCCTGCTCTCTGAGGTAGCAATAGAGTCTGTCTGTTCTTATGATTCTTCAGTGAACGTCCTTATGTTGGTTGTGTGATGAGTTGATTTGGGACAGCCGTCCTTACACTGTGTTCACCTTGTGTGACTCACAGTGGGTGTATCACAGTGCAAAGCGCTTCAAGAATTACGCAGAAAGGACTTGAGATTAGCAAAATGTCCCCACCTTGGTGAGTCTATTGTTTCACCACAAGAGGGATTCGTTCAATAAATGTGATCACGCATTTGGGAATTTGCCTCATGGAAGGGTTTGTTAGTGTTGTAGCAGTTGTGATTTACTATAATCACCAGCAGCAAAGGACAAGTTGGGATCGACTGTAAGTGAAAATACAAAGAAATTTCTGCACAGGTGAGTGGAGTAACTTCTGCTTTAGCTGCAATGAGCATTGTAATTAATTTGCATTGGCACACAAAAGCATGTTCAACATCTCGTCTATGAGTAGCCGACTTAAACTTTGCCTTTCTTGAGTCTTTCACTTTTCTCCACATAAACGTTATGTGTTTAATTTAAATGGGAACCCTGCAGACGGCTCAGAGAATGGTCATTTTTCTCCAATGACGCTTCAAACTCATATTGTTGAAAGATTTCCTTGAAAACATTGCTTTTTCTTAGGGCCATACAATTAAACACGCGACATGAAATGAATTCATTGCAACGGTAGTTGATGTGATTTGGGGATGTGTCTGTAAACGCCTTCGCTTTCTCGGAAAATAACAGCGTGATGAGCGGTAAAGCATGCTTAGGCGAGGCAGAAGCGCTCTCCGTATAAGTGTCGAACATTTACATGCAGACCACACACACAGCCTGGCGCCAACGAGCTGCACCAAATAGAACATGTAAGCCCAATTTATTCTGAGAATATTACTTATTAATTTGCATAATGATTCAGATGATTCAGACATTTGTTAGAGGCGGAGTACCCTGATTGATGGAAATTTAATTATGACACCTCTTAGTTATTAAACGGTAATCAGGCTAAGCCACTTATCTTTAATACTTACCTTTAGCACAGGAGGGCCGGAAGAAATTAATGACAGGCGGCGGCGGCGGCGGTCGCACACTCAAATCAATTCTTCCTTACACCTTATCACGCCTCTGCCTCAAAGCTGGCTTAAATTTGGCCACAACACGGTGATTCCCACTAATCAAATGAGGCCCACTTCATGAATTATTTTCAGCTAACTTCTGCTACATATTGGCGCGTTTTGCACATTCTTTACAGTTTTCTGCTAAGAGTAAAGAAGTGTGATGGAAATACTAATGAGGGAAGCTTCAGGACCTGCGTATCAGTGACCTATAGTAAGGCTTAACCAATCAAAACATTGATGGGTTCTCTGGCTCCAGCGGAAACGCGGACACCCAAAAGATGGAGGCACAAAATCTGAAAACAATTAAACGGTACAACATTGTAAATGTCAAATATCTCCTCATCTACAAACTCACAAGGACTTGTTTTTATGAACTCGTTTACAACGTGTGAACAAGCAGCGGTCCTCAAAGAACAACAGGAAGCAGTAGACCTGTTAGCCAGGCAGCCAGGATATATTCCCCTTTTACCAGAGCTGCATAATTCCTGCCCTTCAACGTGGTGCGATCTCCTCAGTTGCAGTAGCAACCAGATGTTTTTGCATCTGCAACAAAAGAGTATGAAAGCTGTAAGCATTGGTGGGAACCCTCTTCAAACCGTAATACCAACCCAAATACTGTTAGATATGTTTTTCTAACCATGTCCCCACAAAAAACAAAAAAGAATTTATTTTAATACTTTGACAGGTTATTCACCTAAATGAATTGCGATCGTTTCTTCCAGTCAGCATTCCGTCTTTCACAGTTAAGAGTTAAAATTGTGTCTGTGGAAAATTGGTGAGTTTCACTGGACAGGAAGAAAATGAAGACAGAGACCCAAGAAGAAGCAAGTAACTGGAGATGTCAGCACGTTATGATGGAGAAGAAAATGCAACATTTGCATCAGCCTCCGTTTTACAGTGGGGCAAAAAAAAAATAGAACATAAAGCTGCAGACAACTGATGCACCAACGCTGTTCAGAATAACAGATGCATTTGGCATGACATGTATGTTTCTTAATATAGTTGAAATAGTCTAATTATGTTTTGATATAATTTTGCACGAACCAGAACAGGGTTACACAACTTGTTCAAAAACGTTACCAATAATCAAAATAAAGTTTACCGTCACAGTAAAAACACATTTTTTTTGTCTTTGGTTCACATTCAAGACAGTTAAAGTATTGGCTTTAGGAAAGTGTATGAGTTCTCATTTAACATATATATTGCATATACAAAAATAATGTAATTAGAAAACCTTAAAGTTGCAGTATGTTTTGGGTTTTTTTTTTTTTACATATTTGTTCAAACTGCTATGAAGATCCCTTTCAGCCAAAATTAAATAAATACATAAATGAATAAATAAATAAAAAGGTAATTGGCTTCTTTATTTTTATTTCTGTTTATTTATACATTTATTCACTATTTTATTTATTTATATATTTGTTCTTTTATTTATTTATTCATTAATTTATTAGTTTATGTTCTTATTTTTTACTGTAACCACGTTGTGACAATATAAAGTGAGACACATAATCTATGGAAAAAATCAAGCTCCTCTTGATGGGCTAGTATTATTACTAATTAATTAAAAAAGGAAGATGACCAAGATAGAGAACGCCCTATCCTTAAATGAGGCAGACAGACTGATTTTAAACAGGATTACACTACAAAACTGCAGAAAATTTCAATCTCTGCGCAGATGAAAACCGGGGAATTAAAACGCACAAGCAAAAGAGAGGAGTCAATAAACACTGGGTGCAGGTGGGGGTCTAGTGACTCAAAAATCTATATGTACCGGCAGTATAATTACAGGAGTCCAGAAAAAAAAAAAAAAAAAAAAAACGAACAAGCCAACATATGCACCCACAAAAACGTCCGTCTGAACAAATATATTCAGCTGCCCAGACAGCAGCAGCAGGCGGGGAGTGTCGAGCCGCAGGATCCAGGAGGCAAGCAGCTCTTTCTGAGCTCCCAGCTGAAAGTTTTCCACATTAATGCTGCTGAGAAAATATGGGAGGAAGAACAACTACTCCTGTCAGGAAAGCTTAGAATAGATAAATTATGAGCTCAAATTTTTTTCGGTGTCCACAGAATTTGCTTCCCTAATCACGTTCGGGATATTCTAGAGATGCTGCTTGCAAATTTCTTCTTCTTTTTTTTTTTTTTTTTTTTTTTTTATTCCTCCCACCTGACTATCTGGAAGCTGCCAGTCTACAACCTGAGGGGAAATAGGGATGCAGGAGAAACACTGAGGTCAGACAGTAATGCAGTGGGACCATGAAATGACTTAGGCAGCAACAAGGAAAATATACACCTTTTTAAGCATTAGCTGATAAAAAGTAAATAAATAAAAGAAAGAAGGCATAAGAGTTACATAACAAAAAAAGCTTTAGAAAACTTATTGTTTGATTTAATTGGTTTTCCATGTATGAAACTATAGATATTCTCAGTCAGATTTAAGTCTGGGCAATTCTAGGCCATGAATATGCTTTTATCTACACCATTGAACTGCAGCTCTGGCTGGAAGCTTCATCTAGTTTCCCATAATTTTCTAGTCCTCTGCCAGATATTAAGTGTTTATTATACTCGCCCCACTTCAAGTTACACACTAGTTGACTCTATGTAAGTGACTTAATTGTTTTTTTTTAGGGGTCTCAGCATAGAGAGGTTTTGATACAAGCAAATAAAATGTTATTTTTGAAGAAACTTTTCACTCACAAGCATTTTCTTTTTTGGTTACATACTACTTGTTGTTTGCGTGTCACGTTCAATTCCAAAAACTTTCAAGTTTTTAGTTTTAACATGACAAAATGGACAAGTGTTCAACAGGTTTGGATACCTTTGCGGCGTTCTGTTTTTCTACATCTGTGTTTCTACTGAAATGTTTTTTGGGGTTTTTTAATTTTTTTTTCAGACCCAACGACTCTGAGCTTTCATTAAATTCTTCTCACACTCCAATCTGTTCCTCAGCCTCCAAACACCCCAAACCGTGCAGTGCAGCAGCTAATTCTCACTGTACGTATTTACACCGTCCCTTACATCCCCGGTCTCTGACAGCAGCTGTTCGGCAGTAAACATGGAGATGTCAGCCAACCCCAGCATTTCCCCCTCCGAGTTCCTCCACAATAATTACAGGTTATCGGTTTTCGGACAGAGAAATAACTACCGCCGAGTTTGCTGCTCCTCGGAAAAACAGTGGCAGTGTGCTCTCCTCCTTGGAGTGCAGCATCTTCCTGAGGCTGCGGGGAGTTAATGCTCAGCTATACGACTGATTTAGGAGGAAAACATGTCTGCTGCTGAAGTGACAGGCATCAGATGTGATGCAAGTGGTTGGATCTCTTTTTTTTTTTTTTTTTTTGTCAGAACTCGCTTTCAGAAGTCTACAAAGCCGACGACTGGAATGAGCAGCTCTGCTCTGGTCTCAGTGAAGATGGGAGTCTGACTGAAGAGAACAGACTGTGCACAGCAAAAAGATAACTTGCTTCAAAAACCATATATACTAAATCAGTTCAAAACAATGGATTTACACATTTATAGAAAAGTTAAGCATTAGCTTCATTCCTTAATATTTAAGTAGTGATCTGATTGTGAAGTCCTCATAAAAGGTGTTGGTTAAACAGTCACCTGAACCATCATGACCATCAGAGAACTACGTACAAAACAGTTTTTTCACTTAATTTGGGATGTCCATGTGTTTTTCTTACAACAGATGACAAATATAAAATAATGAGGAAAAGAGATGGAGCAGAGATACGTACTTCTTTTCAAATTTGGCCCGAGAAGAATTGACAAAATTGTGTTTTAGACAAAAAACCCAAAATATGTACACTTGTCTGAATGAATTTATATTTGATGCAAATGTTTATTTATTTTAGAGATTTAATTTAATAGTAAAACTAAGCTACAGACTAGTTACATGCAGGATGATTATTATAAAATATTTTTTCAATGAAGCATTTTGTATATATATATATATATATATTTTTTTTTTTCAAAGAAGCATTTTGTATATATATATATATATATTCAAAATGCTTCTTTGAAAAAATATTTTATAATAATCATCCTGCATGTAACTA
>VMRN01000065.1:2123547-2286667 GCA_010277015.1 Poeciliopsis turrubarensis
AGTGGTCCTCCCTCCGTCTCCTCGCCTCCTAGTGGTCCTCCCTCCGTGTCCTCGCTTCCGAGTGGTCCTCCCTCCGTGTCCTCGCCTCCTCGTGGTCCTTCCTCCGAATGGTCCTTCCTCCGAGTGGTCCTTCCTCCGAGTGGTCCTTCCTCTGAGTGGTCCTTCCTCCGAATGGTCCTTCCTCTGAGTGGTCCTTCCTCTGAGTGGTCCTTCCTCCGAATGGTCCTTCCTCTGAGTGGTCCTTCCTCTGAGTGGTCCTTCCTCCAAATGGTCCTTCCTGTCCCATAAATGTTGGGTCTTCTGGGAACTTCTTCTTCTTTTGGATGTCATAATTTCTCGTAAATAAAAATGAATCCATTCCTGGACATGTCTTCAATGGACTCACTGACGTTCACACTGACGATGTTCTGGTTTGTGGCCTTGGTGATTTGTCCCCCTTTCACCAAATAAGTGTAGAAGTGGGCCGGCTCTGATCCCCCACAAACAACAGACGACAGGTGGTACCTTTCAGTACCACCTTCGCATCTGGCAGGCACATCCACGACCTGACTGGAAACTATCCGGTGTTTCCTGGTCAGCCTGTGGAGAAAAAACACCAGGACCTCATTGTTGGTAAGGCAGTGCTTAATCTCCAAGGCCGACTCGCACACTGAACAACGGAGTTTTCCCCGCACATCCAGCCAGTAATACAAAAGTGTTGTAATGCTGGCTGAAAATCTCACCGGTGGTAGGGAGAGCAGGGAGCCGTTGTTCAGCAGCTCAAGAAACGTTGTGCCACAGACAGAGCAAGAGTTGTTGTTGTACAACTCTCTGTCTGTGGCACAGCCGAACGCGTCCAGCCAGACCATGGATGACTCCAACAAACATTTAATATCGAAGTCCCTTCCCGTGTCCAATGGCTGACACCTCTCCCTCAGCTCCATCAGAACAGCGGAAAGGTCCTCCGGATAAAAATGTCTGCCGGGGTCACGGACAGCAGCCAGGATGAGCCTCGCCCAACTGGGGATGGACGAAGCCTCCAGAAAGTCCCTTTCCTGAGCGACACACCTCCGTGTGACGCCCAGGTTCAGGACGCTCTGGAGAGCAGCGTCCACCCAGCTGTAGCAGAGTCCATCCTCTGCTTGTCCATGGCCTACTAATGCTGTCGTTGCCGTCTCTGGGAAATCAGAGCCGAATCCCTCTTCTTTTTTTGTGTTCGGGGGACAATCAATCGCAAGGCCAACGGAAATTCTTACGGTCAGCATTTGTCTTTGAGCTTCTTCTTCGTCCAGGGAACATTGTAATGGAAACATCCTCGTGTAAGATGAGTGGAGAGGAGTATTGCGGAGAGGAAGGTCCAGCGACGGGACCAGCGAAACCAAAGCTTTTTCTGTGGCTTCAGCCACAGCTTTGGTCGCGAGGTCAGTCGCAGACAAGTCTTCCCCAGCCGGGGGAGACTTCTCTGAAACTGTGTCCTCGCCCTCCTGTTCCGCCGTCTTTGAACAAACTTCCCCCGCCGGGTCAGTTTGTTCGTGGACAGTCGGAACCCCCTCAGGACTGTCTCGCGCAGAGTCCGTCACACAGGCTTTCTGCTCAGAGCAAACCTGCCCAGCCGGGCAGGCTTGCTCAGAAGCAGCTGTGTCGTCCTCTGTGCGGTCGGTTCCTGAGGGGGTAGAGGCCGCGGTCCCACTCACACCCACTTCGCAACAAACCTCCCCCTCCGGGTCGGTTTGTTTTGTGGAAGTGGGTGTTTGAACCTTCCAGAACAAATCCTCCTCTCCACGTTGACATCCGTTTTCGCTGGTATCCTTATTTTCTTCTTGATCCTTCCCAGGAAAGTAGTGGTCAGTGAGCTTTTTCATGCCCGTGGTAACGGCATAGCCGATGCCCCAACCAAGGGGGAGAATTAAAGGAACAAGTCCGAACATAATTTGTCTGTATGACTCTGATGCTCAACGAACTGTCTTGATCTGGCTGATGCTGTCAGATTCGATCATTTGAGCATCAGAACCTCTTTGATCTATTGTGATGTAAATAATGTCATCTATGACCTCATCAGTGAGCTCACTGGACTTCAACCGCAACGTCTTGCTTCTGATCGTTTCCATAGCAACGATCAGATCAGTTCTGCATAACTCAAGCTGACATAAATACTTAAATAAAAAATAATTCTTTTTATTTATTTAACATGAGATTAATAGATTTGTATATGATTTAATTTTTGCATTTGGTCTTAAGCTATTTATCTATTATTTTTAATTATTATTCATTTATCATGATGATTCATGTATTATTCATTACACTGTGAGGAACAGTCTGTGACTTATCAAATGTTTTTTTCTTTTTTTTTTAATTTTCGCAGACAATTTAATGCTGTGACTATTTTACCAAACATAGGAAACAAAAGCAGAAGAGCTTTCTCGGTATGAACTTATACATCCTTTTATTGGGTTTCAGAACCCAGAAGTTCTTGGTTTGGGTCTTTCAGGGAGCTTTGGGGGTGAAAGTGCTTCATAATTGTATTTTCAGAGGCAGATTTCAAGAGTTTGGGTCATGTGCTATTCTGGGATGTAGGCGTGTGTAGGAATTCCCATGATGTCAGTAAAACCGAGTGGCATGCCAAAGTAGGTGTGTGTGTGTGTGTGTGTGTGTGTGTGTGCGTGTGCGTGCGTGTATTTGGTCGTAAGAACTTGAAAATAAAAACTTACTTTGACTGAGTTTAAAAAGAGAAAAACTACGCAGTCTGAAAATGTTAGTCGCAAAAAAAGCCAAACAAAAAAAAAAAACAAAAAAAACAAAACATAATATAGCATCAAACTGTTTTCCCACTGAGAGGAAAAAATGCTTCAGATTTTTCCAGCTAAGCTGTCAACAAGAAGAGCACAACAGCATGTGAAAAGCATCAATATTGTCTTTGTTATCTTTAACGGGAATGCAAGGGACCTACACAATAGGACTGACCTTCAGCCCAACAGACTAGAATGCCAAACCACTCCGATTCGTCTCTCGGTGACTGTCAGGTGTAGTGCACCAGAATTTATCAGAAGCTCGTGGCCTGCCGCTGCTGCACGCGCCTCCCCCCTCCCCTCACACGCTCGCGGACGCCACACATCCATGAGGACAAACTGAGCTTATTTCATGGCAGAGCAGAAGCCCATCTGTGTGGCACAGCCGGCTGCTGCCGCCGCGGTGAGCAGCGGCAGGATGGATGGCAGTGTGAGGTCCTGTAACAGTGGAATTGTGCTCCGCTGAAGGAGGAATTGATTAAGTTCACTTGGATAGCTGCGTGGCTTCTCGCTGGAGCGGTGGGAGACATCTGATGGAGCCATGATAGGGATGAGCTGGCAATGAAGAGCATTCTGAACGGCGGGACAGATGGGTGCAGATTGAAAAGACAGATATGATTTTATGTCTGTACTTTGGCACGTTTGTTTTTTAATTAGCATATAATAAGTCACCAAGCCGAGCAGACAGAAACGTTCACGTCCTGTAGTTTTGCCAATTTGTCTTAAAACAAATTCATTTTATTTTCTCATCAATCAAGATATTTTTTAAAAAGAGACTGTTTTCTTGCGTCGTTGGCGAAAACGGTTCCAGCCCACAATCAACTTTAGCTCAATATAGTGCCTCACAAAGGGTTCTCGCATTTTTCACATTTTGAAAAACGTGAAAAATGTGCTTCAATAAAAAAAAAAAAAACTGGACTTTCTTCTTTACTCAAAAAAAACAGATGATGGCCTCATGTTTAAAATTTCCAGCATACAGTAAAGCCTTGACCTGTGACCCAACAGCCTTTCACATTTGACACAACTGACCAAATCAACACACTTTAGCGTCGCTAGGTAATGTTTCTAGACCCAAACATTGATATCGTTTGGGTGGTTGTGACCACTGCCTTCAATATATATGTTTTAAATTACTTTGCGGCACATCAAAATACTAGATAAATGTTAAACATAAAGCATATGTTTATAAAAGCCTTTTTTTCTTTTTTTTTACATAATATTTTATACCAAAATTTTTACTTTGTAAGAATAAGACATTTGTCGGTGCAAGAAAATGGGATAGCACAGGGATGTGTATTAGGGCCTTTATTATTTTTGATTCAGTTGTTTAAATATCGTCTGTTTTTTGTTGATTGAATCAAACCTCCATTAAAACACTTTCTTGATCCAGTTTTTCTTCCACTCTGAAGTAGGCGCCACGCTTTAAGGACCTTCATGAATGATTGTTTATTGCATGGCGGTGGCAGTGTAAGGCTCGGGAGCTGTTGCGTAAGCTCCTGATGGACAAGTTATAACAGATATGGATGCCGGATGCAATAATTAAAATAAAGAGCTATCTGGACTTTTTTAATTTAAAACCTTCACGAGCTTAATCTGAATTAAAGGCTGAAGTTTTTGGTTTGTTTGTAGGGACAAACCAAAAACTTAAAAAAGCACTACTGGAAAAACACAAGAGTGTCTTCAGAAGAGCTCTGCAAAAGTTGCAGCATGACACAGCCAGATTCTGGCCACGAGACAGGAGAGCGTGTTTGGAGTGAGCTAAAACTGGCGATGCAATAACACTTCCCATCCATCCTGGATGAAGTTTAATGTTTCTGCAACAAAAACGAAGAGACGTCCAAAAGAGGCCTGAGCCAAGCTTGTGGGCTGGTTCTCAGTGAGACTAAAAGAGATTTTATTTATGTAGAAATGAACAAACCCAACAGACAGATGAATACGAAACATGAAAGGGGAATAACTTAATAGGATCTGAAATCTTGGTCTTATACATGTACTTAAACGTTTATTTTGTGTAAAAACTCCACGGTTTTGAAGAAGCTGATTTTTACTGATATATCTTTAAGATAACAACCAAACACAATGTAGATCACTTACTGGTTGTTTATATTTAAACCACAGAAAAACAACAGACCAGCTTTATATCTTTAAGCGGGAAGCTTCTTTCACCATTGCCTTAAAGAAAATCATTACTCTACACAATTCTCCGTACAGTAAGATAAACCCGAACACGTTTAACTTTTTGCTCCGGTTTTCTTTCATCAAAAGAGGGTGAAAATGATACTTTCTGTGTCAAAAATAAAGCGGCTGTCCAGTGTGATGTGGCTAAAAGTCTCTTTGCAAATTGCAGTGAATCCAAGCCCCTTTTGTAGCCACCAATTAGCTCATCGCATTATTCCAATAGAATATTTACCACTTTTTTTTGAGCAGGTTTTCTTGGCACAAACCAAACAGCAAAACTTAGTTCATAGTTAAGACAGGGGCTTTTGCAGAGGCCATTCCAGAAGATAAGCTTGGCATGCTTCCTCCTTTCAAAAGCTTTGAATGGAAGAAAGTCTTTGAGATCATCAATAGCCAGATGAACCACTGAAGGAGGTAATTCTTCAAGAGCGAGGCTGTGAACTGCAGAAGGATCCCTGACTCATCCCCAGCTGCAAACCCAAAACCATCCCCAGTTACCGACTGCCTGGTTGTCCTAGCAAAACCACATTACCCCCAGAATCTGGGTTGCCAGCAATTGAAGGGATCAGGTTAAGTCAAATAAATTGAAATTGCTTTCTGAACTTGAGCTTCAAGCATGTAAAACTGTGACAGAGAGCCTTTAGAGTCATTATCGATTCAGAACCATTTATTTTGAAGAGGCTTAAACCTTGTGTCGGCCCATACATTGCAATCAGACATTGTTTCTAATTTCTATTAATACTCAGAGTGATGTGCAATGACCCATTTTCCCGACAGGCATCATTAAACTTACATCTAATCTTAATAAATTGTTCAACTCCTAATAGAAATACGAGGACGGGGGATTAGGGACAGAAGATGGAGCAACTCAGTCACAAGCCTGCAGAGAATCTTTGAGCTTGAATTGAGCACCTCCTCTGTCTACGGGCAGCAGACGGAGAATGGATTCCCATCCCTGACTTTATCCTTTTTGCTGTCTGCTTTTTGTGTTGTTTGATTCGAGGCAGCAGGGCAGAAAGAAAGGGAGGGCTGCAGGTGTGTTGCGGGCCTCCGCACCACATCGTCAGCTTTTCCAACCGCCTTCGTCAAGCTTTGAGTGACGTTTCTTTGAGTCCACAAAAAGTTACAATAAGGTCGACGTCAAATGTTTTCCAGAAGCTTAACGGCGGTTCAATTTGTTCCATTCAAAACCGGCGTTAACGTGTTTTTAATCATTGTTCGGTTGGAACGAACCAATGATTTGTGGTCCTGATTTGCGGTCAGGCTGAAGAGTCTTTCTTAGTTATTTCATCGAACTTGTGCAAAAACATCGTTAGCTCCAAAAGCCAAAAAGCGCCCTCTGACAAAGAAGATAGTGAACATTTATTTAAGTTCGGCATGTTTGAAAGTGACGCACACACCGAGCGTTTGAAATAAACAGCGTTGCCTCTCCGTCTACCCAGGACTCTCTGTGAGGCTCTGGGGAAGACAGAGAGGGGTCAGCGTGCGTGACTAAAAAAAACCAATGGACCATTGCCTTTGTGTTGACAGCGGAGGAGATAGCAAACAGACACCTGTGGGATTCTGACTTCCCCTGGCTGGTATCTATGCCTGTGTCTGCGTGTGCACTGGTGTGATCTTTCCTTCGCACAAAGTGCTGCTCCGGTCATTGCGAATGTATCACAGAGCAGCAGAGCCTGTTCTCCCGCTAAATGCTGCGGCCACCTGGAAGAGTTTATGCCTTACCAGCTGCTAAAAGGGCTTTTGAGCATGAAACACAAAGGACCACAGTAGCAGTATTATTATCAGTAAACCTTCATATCAAACACACCAAAGATTGGAATGATTTTTTTTTTTTTTTTTTTTTGCTAAAGTAAACCAAATGCACAAAAGGAAAAAAAAACAACAATCGGAGTCTGTGAATGTATGTTTTGGACTTTCTGACACTGATCTCCAAGAACAGAAATCTGTCTCTTTGTAGTCCAAGTGGTATTATTTGAGCTGGCTTTTCAGACAGCAAAGCAAACACCATCTACAAAGCATCAACCTTCATCTGACAATAGATCTGATTGATTTCAGTCTGCGGCGGAGAAATCCACAGTCGCACTTGCCAGTTACTGTCAGAGGGATAAAGCAGCAAACTACATCTGATTGCTTATAGCTAGAATCCAGCTTTGGTTAATTTATTCACTCCCACGATGTTGATCTGCCTCATTTGAAACTGAAAGCTTTGTTAAAGCCGACTTTTATGAAAAAATAGTCTAACAAAGTCCACAGCTAATTGCTACAACGTTTAGGGAGACTCCCGTCCGGCGCTGTGGACATTCTGACTTACAGGAGCTGTCTGTTTTACGTTCCTGCACCAAAATGTTAAATCAAGCTCTACTGACCTGATTTTTTTTCCGTGCAGTCACAGATCTTATATGGAGTTTTTTTTCCCGTTGAAACTTATTTGTAGAATTTGGATTTCTCTTTGAGAAGTGTAAAAAAACGCTGATGTAGGAAGAATTTGCTTGTTTTTGAGGAAGGACTGTTGCAAAGTCAGTGGCTGAACTCAATCTGCCGTGCTTCCACAGAACTAAAACGACAAGCCATCTGTTGACCGAACTGGACTGCATCGCATAATAACAGAGACTGAATTGGAATCTGTTTGTGCAATCAGTACTTACTGAGTTGCGTATGGATTTGTGGATATGAGTTGGATATGTTTGTCATGCGAATTCCTTTGGAATGAGAATTGCCAGAAATTGGCACTGAATTTAACCAAGGAGCCTATTACAATAAGCAATTCAGCAATTAATCAATTAATCGGACGATCAATTAAAATGAGCATCATTTCCATTCTGATCATCAACACTTTTCTAAGGGCAAGTTTGCATGAAGAGACTTCACAATTCATTTTATTTATGACTTTGGTTGTGTGTGCTTTTTATTTCCTCTTCATTTAGGTTTGAGGTTGTTGTGATTTATGTCGGATATTTAAAATATCATCGAATTCCAGAGTTAAGTGCCATGTACAAAATTAAAGTTTGTTACTTTTCGAGGGAGCAAACCCTCTTATCCCACAATCCATATGTTACTGGAAAGTGGATCTCAAAACAACAACATTATTGTTTATAACACCTGGTACTTTTTGTCACCCAGCAAAATCTGATATCGTGGTAATTTATTTTAACTTTAACTCTCTTTGCCGTCTTATCTTAGCTATGTAATTAGCATTATATTTCTAAACTTACTAAATCCCATCGGTTTACTTGTAAGATTCTTTCATCTACTTTTAGCCTTATTGTTGATATTTAAAGTCATATTTCTGTATAATCAAAAAAAAACAAAAAAACTTCAAGATATTTAAGCTTCCACTGAATTATCTTCATATATATATGGCTACTGAATACCTTGGTCTTTCTCCACACACACATTAATCAGCCACAGAGAGAAACTAAGCCCCCCCCCCCCTTAAGTAAATTCTCACTGTCAGGTGTTGGCTGGGTGTAATAAATCCAGCCAGCCCAGCACGGGTGGGAGGAGATGGAAGCCAAGAGGTAATTTGTGAGCAAAAGAAAAAAAAAAGGAGAATTATTTTCTTTGACGGTCATAAACTAAGACAGGCGGCCTGGCACAGTAATCCACGGCCCACCAAACGCCGCCCTCACCAGTCGACAGGTCGACATCAGCTTCGATCATCTGCAAACAGCAGCAGGAGTAAAAAAAAAAAAAAAAAAAAAAAAAGTCTCATATTCCCCAACGATCCGGTCAGAATCCGCCTGGAGACATGGCGTTCAGACAACCCTCCCCTCCCCTCCTCTTATGATTTTCTTCTGTCGTTGTAACGACGGGTAAAGGCAGATTGCTGTGACTTCATGAGAAAGAAACGTGAAGGTACGTTAGGGTAGCAGTAGTTCTCCCTATCTGATTCCTGTGAAACTAATAACAGTCAAAGATAAGCTGAGTAAATTCAAAACTCAGTTTTCACTTGATAAGGGAAAAAAGATATCTTCTTGGTTAAAAAAAAAAAAGTCTTGTGCGTAAAATCTCAAACGAATGACGAGACATTCTCTCAAAGGAATTTATGTTTCAGAACAGAATTAATGGTTCGACCATTTACGACGAATCTTCCTGGTTCTGAAGCAGTGAAAGAGGCCCAGACCATCACACCACCACTACTATGTTTGACTGTCAGAATGATCTTTTGTTGTTGTTGTTTTTAAATCTTGTGTTTACTTTACGGCAGTGATAACACACCTTCACAAGAACTTGAGATTTTTTCTTAAGATAATTTGTTGTCTGTGCTGTTCTTGCTGGGTCTCGAGTCCATCACAGTTTTGGAGATCATCAGACTGACACATTTTGAGGCAAGACTCAAACAATCTTGTAGTTATTGTGAGACAATGACCATACATGAGGAGAGGTAGGTCTGCAATGCTTTACATGTTGTTTTGGGTTCTAAATCCTGGACGAGTTGCAGATTGTTGGTCCTCTTCATGAGACGCTCATAGAAAAACAGTTTCTTCAAATTTGCTGTAAAAGAGAAACTCTTTCCTGCTCACGGCCACCACCATCTAAAATAACTGAGTGAGTTACAACAACATTTAATTTCCCTTTGGAATCAATAAAAATACATTTTGGAATTTGAGTCCATGCACTTGTTGTTATTTTTGACGGCTGAAATGAGAAAGTTCACCACTCCTCCATGTTTCTCCACCTGTGGACAAACAGCTCTGACTTTGGATCTTCCTGGATTTTTTTGTTTGTTTGTTTGTTTGTTTGTTTTTAGCTTACAGGTTCCACCTCATTTCTCATTTGTTACAAATGAGGCTTCGGTGTGACGCACAAGCAAAAAGAGGGGCAATTACACAGTATTTTCCCACTGGGCTGGGTTGGTTCGGACAGGTTTCAGAAAGCTGCATTTTGTATCCACTCTGGCTGCGTTTGACCAGAAACTTTGTCGCAAGGAGAAATCTCGAGGGGAACAAATAGTTTTTCAAGCCGCTGTGTTTGTGTGCGGTCGGGAGCTAATGCTCATGCAGCTGTGCATGTTTGCACCCAAGTTTAAGGCTAATAACACAAACACACCACCCTGTTCTCTGCATGTAGACATATGCACCCCTTTGGTCAGTGTTATTACCCCCTAATAGTTGACAGGCTGTGGATTTATAGTCATGCGTGACTCTGCCTGTGTATCCTATCCCTTCCTTCATGGATCAATGCATTAAAGCCCACTTTGAATACCAAACAAGCCTCTGGGTTGCACCTCCAGCACCGCTGTGCTGAACAGATTGCATGTGGTCACTCGCTTTGCTACACTCAAATTGCCTCCCACGGAAGTGCCATTTTTGCCCCCCCCCCACCCAGTCCCCACACAAACACAAACACACACACTTCTGCACGGCTCCAAAAAGCCAACCATTGTGCTGTTTAATAGCAGCCATGGCCCTCCTCTCTCTCCCCCTCTGTTTCGCTGCAGAGTCTGGAAGCAGCGTCCGCTCCCTCCCCTCCGTTCGCTCACATGCAAAATTTATGACTGCAGCACAGGCGCAGAAGAAGAAGAAGAAGAGGAAGAAGAAGAGGAGCGGGGATCCAGTTCTGTCTCGCAGAGCAGATATAGGTTTTCAAATCCCACAGTTCCATATCCCAAGATGTTGTTCAGCTGTGGCAGAAAGAGAGAGAGAGTGAGAGAAGAGGAGGAGGGGGGGAAGATTAAAGTGTTCCAGTGGAACACGTGTCTATTTTCATCCTGCTCCGCAGAGTATAAGAGCCTCTGTCTCATTACGGTTAAAAGAGGGAGCAGACTCCCCAGTACAACTGGGCTGCCTCTCGTATTCCCATGCACCCTGGAGAAGGTTCTCACATTATAGTTATATGCATATACCTACACTGAAGACACGGAGATCTTCAGTGTAACTGGCTGGGGACCATTACTTCCCGAGCCACAAACACAGCGCTGTCCTCAAGAGCAGCACAGTTTGGAGGAGAATGTTTTTGAGAATAGGTTAGTCAGCGTCCTTATTTAGTCCTCCCAATTATTCATAGCAAGTATTATCCATCATGCATCAATTTTTTTGTTTTGTTTTTGTTTCGTTTTTTTTTTTTTTTTTTAAATGAAGGGCTTGACATTTGACATAGGCAGAACTCTTGGTTGATTAAAAACTAGAAAAGATATGGGATTTTATCTGCACCAGGAGTTTTCAAAATTTTGCGAGTTTCTTGGAAAACTAAGAAACTGCAAGAAAATCCCCTGGGGATTTGCAGACAGCGATGTGACGGTGGTGCATCTCATAATCAAGGGCTTTTCTAATATTATTTACTCATTTTCATTGGCCCTGAGTTCTTACTCACCATAGCCTTCGGTATTACAGATCTGTCAGTTTCGTCTCAGTTGAAGTCGGCTAAATGTCCACAATGACTTTTTTCTGTTTAATTTATTTTCTTATTTCACGCCCCACCATGAACAGCTCTGAGGCCACACACTCTAAAAGCCCCTGATCCAGACCATTTCACTTTAACTCCGGTTGGATGTTCACGGTTCTGCCAAAAGATGAACTTTATCCTAAGTCTGAAGTGTTTTACATCTTCTTGCAATTTTTCTTTTTTTCCAGAATTGTCCTGGATTATGCTCAATCCATATTCTCATCAACTCTAACCACTTTCTAAAAAAAAAAAAAGCATCCTCACTGTGTTTCCCTTTGCTCATCATGTGTTTGCAACTACAATGATTTGCATGTAGGCAAAAAAGTTCAATTTTGGTCACTTTGGCCCACAACTCCTTTCCTTTCCTTTATTGTTTCCCCACTTTGAATCTTCTTATTAAAGTTTTATTTTAAAAACTGCCTTTTTCTTTTTAAAGCAAATACAGTCGCTCTACAACTAATTGCAGCTCTGTCAACAGATTCTCCCACCAGAGCTGTGGATTTCTCCAGAGTTCCCAACGACCTGCTTCACTGATTACCATGTATGTCTTTGCAGGTTTGCAACTGTGCTGCACACTTTCTATTTAAGGAGGACGTTATTAAACTGCCCCTACCTGAGATCTTCAGTTTGACACTGTTTGGTCACTAATACTCTCCAGCAAAGCTCTGAGGTCTTCAAAGAACAGGTGGATTTGTACTAAGCATTGCATTACGCATAGCCGGAGGCGAAAGGAAAACTCAAGGGTGTTGAAATAGAGGAGATTTTTAATAAAAATGCAGTTTTCAGATCATTTCTTCCCTTTCGCTTCTCAGTTGTGCACTATTTTTGTTGCTCTGTCAAAGAAAAAAGAAAAACTACAAAAACTGGGCCAAATTAATTGACTTTTGTGGTTTTAGATTGAAAGTGTGAGAACAATTAAACTGGTATAAATATTTTTGTAAGGCACTCCAATTTCTGGAATCCTACAGGTATTTCTATTAATTACCGTCCAGAACCTTTTGTGTCTGCATGATTTTGGGTTGTAAAAACAACGATACTTTAGGATTAAACGAGGAGAAGACAGTAAAAGAAACCAATGCGGCTCCTTGGTGGGGTAGTAGCTCACGCTGAACATCAAAAAATGTCTTTAGGTCTCATCTGGGGGCTTTTCTATGAGGAGTTATAATTATCCTTAATTGTCTTTAAGCCTCACAAGGATTTCCTCCAAATGTGTGAAGTGCCATTATGCGTTATGGTGGGAGTGTAATCATGTTGACCCAGAGATGGACTGGCAACAAAGCTCACCCACAACACATTACTATAAGACCTGGGCTTTTAATTTTAGTTAAACCAGGATTACAATTCTCTGCAGTTATTATTCTAAGATTTAGCAAAATGTAATATAGATGAAATTATTTTACCACACATGTTCTATTTTAGTCCTTCTTGATTTTTTAGAACAAGTCTTTTTTGTAGTAGTCGTAGCAGCAGCACCCAAACGAAGCGCTACTTGGCCTAGTTGTGATATGATTAAGGACTCGTCTATGACATTTTTTTTTTTTTTTTAAACCACAAGTGAGAAAGTTTGAGCCAAGGACTCTTAAACACAGCTCCGTGTGTGCTGTCAGTCTTCTCTCTCGGCGCAGCGACACCATCAGATGTGCATTTATTTTCTGCTGCTGAAGGAAAACGCGATCTGAAATTATGTGAAAAGATTCGGCGCTCTGACTCTCACGGTCAACACTCGCATTGATTGCTTCGTGGGGACCACTGAGCGGTTTTCATCTACTTCTTCAGCCAGCAGTTGAACAATGGTGCTGGAAATGATGGTTCATGCCGAACAATTTGTTCAGAATATGATGAAAGAATTGTTTTTGTTTCAAGCTGAAATATACAGCAACCGACTGTCACGTTTTTAAGTTATGTGAAACAAATCAACCAATTATGTATAAACTTGTTTTGATGCAAAGAGGCATCAAAACAAGTCATATTATGATCATTTTTTTGTTAATGAGTCAATAATCTCCAAATATGATGTACTGATGAATGTCAGCCATGAAACATGGAGTGAAGGAGGCCGTTTAAATGTGGCCGCCTAATTGCACTGGCATTATGATGATGTTCATCATAACGCACAAAACAAAAAGTGAGGAAGCCAAAGTATTACTGCGCCTGCCCTCGTGAAATAATGGGAATGCATCTTTTACACTGGTTCAGGCATTTCTAATGTCTATAAAAAGCAAATGTGTTGAAAGCCCTTTTCAGCTAAAGACCATTAATTCTCAAATTTTAACAAAAGTTATTATCGAGAGCGGTAGCAAAATCACTGAACCACAATAATACAAGTTCACACTAAATAAGCCAATGAATACAAAATAATAGGAAATGGGACTGGGGGGTAAAAGTACACTCTTCAGACTGGCAACACACACACACGCACACACACACACACACACACGCATTTACTTTTTGGACACTGCTGGATTTAAGGTCAGTCATTACACGCTTGACCTCTGTCGTGTGTCTTCTCTTCTTGACAATCCCGCGCTCATTAATCTGTATTCCAAAATGTCACTTGGTCTTCCTCTTTTATTGCCGTCCGCAGGAAGAAGTGATAACGTGGGTGGATGAGCAGGTAATGGCGAGCCCGCGCCGTGTGCTGTCCTGTGTTTTCGAGCGAGCGGCACAATTGATTGGCCTTGATGATATTTTCAAAGTCAAGAAGCTGATGGGAAACAGAGGTGAAGAAGTGCGGTGCACTCCAACATGGCTGGTTGGGGTTGTCAGCTCATACGGGTTTTTCCATCAGACTGGTTCCAAACAGCCTCAGAAAAGGGAATTGAAATTAATTTACAAGTGTGTCAAATTGCGTACTATTACAGTAAGTAGCTGATGCACTTATAAGAATGAAAAAAACACCCTGTTAATTTACTGTATTCCCCTGCGCTGTGCTGCCTGTGCTCCAACTTGTCACCTCCTTTGACAATGTTGCTCAAGCTATACTGTAGTGAAATATGCTACCTTAAAAAGACACACACCAACTAATTTAAATGTGAGCAAAGTTCATCTGCAGAATAACAGTTTGCTTGGTAAAGCCACTCTATAAGCAGGCGAATGAACTCAAATTAGCACACACCTCCCCCTCCGTTGTGTACGTTTCAGAATGCTAAAATCGCCAAACAGGATTTCAGGGGACTTCTTCATGCAGCGGAGCGGGGCTGACATCCAACCGAAGGGTTACTGTTGAACACACTGAAGCAGTCACACAGTTCATTAACTCATCAGTGTGACAGAGCTCATTTTGACTCTTTCGACTTCCATGCTCTCTGTCCTTCAATTGATCAGCCTGTCACAACACGGGTCTCACGCTGTTTTTGATTGAGTCAATTCAGCAGCGCTCAAACTTGATGTCTTGTGAGTTAAATGGTGACAAAAAAAACAAAAAAAAAACAAGAGGAAATATCGATCAGGTCCACTCTGAGTTGTGGAAGGAGGAAAGCGGAATGGGATGCACACTCGTGGCTTGTCTTTTCTGTTTGAGTGGACTCTGGTGAAAACTCCTCGGTCTGAATGAATACGTCACTGAAATCACTGTTGAAAACTCTTTTAGAAAAACAAATAACTTTTATGGTAAAGTAGGCCTTTATAGCGTGCGCATATCAAGAAGCCGTAACTTTTAAGGTTGTTTGCTTGAAGTCGTTAGTGTTAAAAAGCAGATGTTGTTGCTCTGCCGTATTTATGGGAATGTGTTGTTAAGTTTTAACTCACATTTTATGCTGGATTCAGGAATTTTTCTGCTACCTCTGCTAAAGAAATATGGTTCTAAATATGCTCTTTTGTTTGTAAAACTTTAGCAGCCACACACAGGTCTTATAAGTGCTGGACCAATAAAATGAAAAGAAGAATGAAAAAAACAAGAAATAGAACATCTGTGCCATTATGAAGTAGGCTCATTTCTTCTACAGAGAAATTCAGCAACAAAAGTACATATATTGATATTCATCAGTCTGTAAAGGATTACAAAACCATTTACAAAACTTTGGGAGTCCAGAAACATTACCCACAAACAGAAAACACTTGGAAGAGTGGAGAAACGTCCCAGGATTAGAAGGCCAACCAAAACTACTCACAATAACTTGGGTCACAAAAGAGCACAAAACAAGACCTCACTTTCCATGCTTGGAAAAGATGGGATCTCACATCCTGCAAAAAAAAAAAAAACATTTTGATAATCCTCAAGAATTTTGAGAAAATAGTTTGCGCACTGATGAGATCTAAGTTGAGCTTCATGTAAGGTCCAGTAAAACCAACACAGCTTTTCAGAGAAAGAAAAGATCGAGCATCAAGTCCACCGCTGGAAAAAACTAAAGTGAGCAATTTTACATTTGGACAGGTTGGTTTGAGTAGCTTTTACCCTCAATAAATGCAATGAAAACTGCTTTTGTGTTTACTCTGCTTATCCTTCTAACAGTTGTTTGATTTTCTAGCAATTGTCGGATGTGACAAAAAGCAAAGCCTTCATTGTGCTGTTGCTGCAATTATTTCTTTAAGACTACGTTTTACTTTAAGCAACATTCTTAGTTTGTAGCTGTTGCAGTTTTTGGTTTAATATCTGCTTTGTAAGTGCTAATAGTCGACTGAAGTAGTCGACGTAAATCTTAACAGTGGTTTACATACAGTAGAAATTCTTGTTTGACTTTGCTACTATTGCTTTATTTATTCCTGCATTAAGGTGTAATTTATTGTGAAAACTGTTCAACTTAAACTCTTCCCTAATTAGGACAGTTTTTATGTTTATCCCCAATGTTTTTAGAGCATCTCCCTTTAACAGGCCTTAACACTCAAACTCAAAAAGATAAAGGTCTCGCCCTTTCTCTCAAGTTATGCCAAAAATCCATTAATTATCGCCGCTTGGTGACATTCCCTTTGCCATTTTAAACATGTCCAAGAATATCTTCATGGTTTCCGGCAGGCTTCCTAAAACACCCATTAATCTTAATTTCTTAGTTATTCAAGTCTCGCTTTCCTCCCTGAGTGATAGTTAGTATTTCCACTGGTGGAGAAAATAGCTTTTTAAAACTGCCGTGATGTGGCAACAAATCACACTCTGACATCACTGAAAAGGGGTCAGAATCAATCAGCCGCCCAGTGGCCTTTGACATTCAATAAACGTCAGCGGGTATTTATGTGTGTCCCGAGCAGCTAAAGCAAGAGTCTGCAGATGAGAAAATATGATAACAATTGGACGAGCCGCAGCAACGGGTGGGGGTGCGGGTGGAGGGGGCGGGGGAACGAGGGAGGTGGCTCTTACATCTGCATGGATCACTGGGTGAATCACAGAAACGGTGGGAAAGCAGAAAGAGGAGGCGGAGGTCTGTTGAAGACGAAGAGGAATCATCACGTTGATGTGGCCATTTCACCAGAAAGCATTGTTCTGCCCACACAAACCCAAATGCCACCGTCTAAATCCAGCCTTAATTAGGGCCTGGTCTGAGTGGAGGAGACAGGAGGCCGAGAGGACCGACGCTATCAGCTGCGCACAATAACATCCACTGCCTTGTTGTGGTGAGTGTGACAGGGTGATAAGGTCACACATGGGACTGCATTATAGCGAAGCAGATGCAGCTTTATGTGGTCAAATTAATCCCAGTACCCTTCAGCTCGCCGGGTTTATACAAAAGCCGTTTATCAAAGCTTTCTTCCGTAGAGTAACGACTCGGCGCTTATGGAAATTGTGTTATGGCAAATTTAGACCAACAAACACATCTTAATGCCACAGAAAACTGACTAAATGAAAAAAAGTAGCTTTCTAATTATTTACTGTAGAAAGGGGGAACAAAACACACCCAAATATGTGAATAAGTTATTGCTCCCTAAATCTAATAACTCGTCCTCCCAACCTTGATAAGCAGGAGTTTGGGATGATGGGAGTTTTAGCTCTCTGTCTCTCTCTTGCAGTTCTGCTAGTTAGAATATAACAACCTTTTTGTGAGCCAGTCAGATGTGAACTGGTTCATTTGTTTCCGATCACCTTCGTGCCACATAAATGTCAATAATTTTGTTTCCACTCTGTTTATGCATTTCTTTGGATCCGCGCAGGATATGTTTCTCTTTTAAAATCTTTTGATCTACCTCATGGTGTTTGATAGGACCTACTTTGGTAAATTATTTAACAACAATGGAAATTTACTTTTCTTACAGAAACCCTGGTTGATTTGGATATCTCTTTCCCTTCATTAAATGAAATTATCACTTGAAAACTGCATTTTGCAGTTCTTCGGGTTATCTTTTGTGGTATATTCATACTTGCGGGTGAGCTGTAATGAAAAAAAAAAACAAACAAACAGGAAAGCATTTAGAAGAAAATGTAAAATCAGCAAATCCTCACAAAAGTGTGTGAGGAAGTTTTTAAGGAGACAGGTGCCAATATCAAGGTGTCAGATACGACGATTTCTATTTCTCAAATTAGTTTGGCTGTTTTTGATATGTACGACGTTTCTATGACAACTGAAGGACGTCATGATTATGGTAGTTACTTGACTGTGCTATAAAATGTCACTGAGGGCCTGAATTACAATACAATTCAAATTTTTTCTTCACAACAAATGTGGCAAAATTGCTAGAGAACAGTGCATCTCTATTTCTGTATTTTATTGTGAAACTCAAGGCTGAAAAAAATGAATTTGTCAAGAATAGCCCACACAAAATCCTGTTTGTACGTTTCAGCTTTACAGTGGATTCCTAATTCTGTGGGGTTTTTTTTATTCCCTGGTGGATGGAGCTGAAGTGGTGCAAAGTGATTTCACTAATAAATGTTTTTAGGTCATTTTGAGGCTAATCTGAAATACAAAGTTTACTTCATTCATTTCAGTGGAAAGCCCCTTATGGGCGGGTTGCATGACTCTTAATTTCTGGTGTCATTCCTGACCCAAAAAAAAAAAAAAAGCACAATAATGGCTCTAATAATGGGCTTGTGCTCCATCAGTTTCACTTCTCCCTGCTTTGAAACTCTCTTTAACTACGGCTCTCACGGTTAGTCATTCAATCAGCAGGTCATTGTACGTTTCGGAGCGGGGAGACGGGGAAGGTAAACGTTTCGCACATTGAATGTGGAGAAATCTGGTGGAGTTTTTTTTTTTTTTTTTAAATACCTGTGGATGGGGAAAAATCAGCAGTCACTCCCAAAAGATACCAACTCACATATTTATAGTAGAACTGCGTCATCTGATAAGCATCAAATGAGAGCTTAACGGTGATGGTTTGTATTTTTGTTTTTGGTTTTTTTTTTCTTTGGTGATTACCACACAGTCCTGCAATTCATCTTGGTGAGTTTAGTCATTTTAACTCAACATTTTACTTCTTTCATCCTGGTATTATGTTATCCACTCTGATCAGTGGCATTTTAGGACACCTGTAAAGATGAAAGTGATTTTAAACATTTCGCATCGCCACATCAGTCATCTGTGGTCATATTATTGCAGAATTCAACATTTCCTGTGAGAGTTGTCTAAGACATCCATTCAGTCTTACAGTCTGTTGGTTAGCGTGTCGTGAATTGATTTGTTTTAAATGTTTTTACACAATATGTTTAAAATTTCTATTGCGCTTTTTAGATATGAATTTATTTGCTTTTGTGTTTGGCTTTACAAACACAAAAGCAAATATGAAATTGATTTTACTTTTTCAATATAAAGGAAAATATTGTGGTTTTCTTTTATTGTTTTGTTTTCGGTATGATTGTTACAAAAAGCTGCTCTGGTGATCTAAAATGTCTGCTTAAATTTGTAGAGCAAGAAAAGCCACAAAACATGAGCAAACAGCTTTAAAAGTAGATTCTGTTGAGTTGTTTTCGGTAGTTAGTATCTTCTGCACATGCAGTTTCAAGATGCAGCTACAGTATAAGGACACTGCAACAAATTACAATAAATACAGTAAAATCAGTTCTAAATATTCAAACTTATTTGCATGTTGACGGAATGAAACCTACATCAAATTATACTCTGCTGTCAGAGTTATCAACTCTGTTTTTGCCTTTTTGGAGTTTTTTTGTTTCTTCTTTGAGTGAAAAAAAATTGTGTTTTTCAAATAATAAAAAAAAAAAAAAAAAATCTGTGCAATTATTTCTCCACAGTTCTGTTTCCCAGCATAAATATATACTGTTTACATCCCTCAGCATGGCAAACAGTGAGTGTGGAGGGTTGCCCTGCAAACACTCGGCTGTGGGACCTTATGGAATGTAATTTCCAGGAGAAGCCCCCGAGAGTCTGAGCTCGGTTGTGGGAATTGGTAAACACACTGAACAAGCTGAGTCCCCGTGGCCCTTCAGCGCCTTGAAGAAGGGGTGAGTGCTAACAGTGCTATCAAACAATGAGACGCCGCAGCGAAAGCCAGAAAGAGACTTAAAGTCATTACGGCTCCAAATGTTTGGCCCACATGTTGGGTTGGAGTTGTCTACTTATCGCTGGGAAAAATGAGGCTTTTTTTTTTAAAGAGAGCGTGAAAATGTCACTGGGAAAGATGAACTCAAGAGTGTTCAGTGTTATCCAGCGGTATATAAAGTGTAGTGTTTGGAGCTGCGTAAAGTCTGTAAAGTAAAAAGGGTGATATTGCTCAGCTGAGTAGCTGCGCTAAACAAGATTTGGACTCGGGCTTGCCACGTTCTGTGTTTTAAAGTGAGAATCATTCGCTGAAGTTGCTACACTTTCCCAAGAAAAGTCCATTTCGAGGATAAATCAGCATAATCTAAAATTCTTTATTGTATCAGAAATATAACAGCGCCAGGCTTCTGAAAAGCATTCCTTTAACACAATAAGCAGAATAGTAACTGGATAGAAAACTGGAAAGGTAAAATACACTTTAGGCACTATGGGGAGGCTCGCTGAATACTAAGTTTTAAAAGCTGCGGAGAACACATCTCCACTCCGAAGTCCTGTGCACAAACATCGATCATATTAGCTGGATATTATGTCCGTACTTACAGACTAAAGCAGCTCGCTGATTCTGTACCAAGAGCAATAACGGGAGCAAGATGTGTGACAAAGGTTACATGGATTTTATATTTCAGGTAATCTGCCTGGTGTTGGCCTTTGACAGTACTTCTCAGGTGTTAGGGATGAACACCTTCCTTATTTATTGGCACCTCTGCTGAAGATGTGCAGAAAAAACCTGACATGAATGGAAACTTTCTGGTCCCATGGCGTCACGCGTTCCTGCACATTCAGTGGAGATTTTTATTTTATCTTCATTGTGGGAGAACATGAAGGAGTCTTCACCAACAATTTATTACCAAACGATGTGTCATTTAGTAACAATAATGACACTTTTAATGCAAAGTTGTATTAAAAGTTGCATTAAAAGTCCATTAAAATTGTCAACTTTGAACATTCATAAAAAATTTGTATTCATAACAAATGTTATGTGATGTTGATGACAGTCTTATGCACATGCCTTTAAATGAAGTGTCACAGATTTATCTAATATACTAAAATTTGAGACTCCCTTGCAATGCAAACAGCGAGCTGCTGGAAGTTCAATACTCCCATACCATGACAAATACAGAGATACGACACCGATGCTCATGAGGAACATAAAGGAATGGTGACGCTCTTGTTTCGACTACAATTTAAAAAATGACACATTCTGAACAGCATAAGCCGGGGTTACCTTGTAAGATTAGCAACTTGCTGTTACCGTAGCGACGGCTTTGTCCCCTTGGTTGACAAAACGACCAAAACTACAAAGACTAGTAGAAAATGATTTTGTACATGTGACACGTATTGGATATTTTTACATTTGTGTTGTTTTATTTGATCAAAGAAATAATCCGACTGCTCAAATTGAAACATTTATTTTATATGAATTGCTCAGGGTGCCAGTAGTTGTTGAACGGCCGATTTTGTCAAAAGCAGATATATCTTAACGCTGATTTTTTTTTTCTTTCTTTCTTTCTTTGCAGATTTACTCATTTTAAAGGTTTGTGCTTTTCTAATGTTTTTAGTATGGGGTTATGCTGCTGCAATAATCATGAATTTATTTTAAGGTTTCACAAAAAAAAAAAAAAATAAATAAAAAATGCTTGTGTCACAAACAAAAAGAAAAACACTGAGCCACCTCTGAGCAAACAAACCAAATAAGCAAAAGTCCCCACAGACTATTCCTGAGATGAAGTAGACATAAAATATTAAACTCATGCTAAAAATGGCGGAAAACAGAAAATTAAGTAAAGATTTGCAACCAAACTAGACAGGAAAAAAATGTTCTGGATGCATCGACTCATATCTTTTGTGGCTGGTAAAATTTAAAAAAAATACCTCGGGTGCGATGTCAAGAGATTGTAGTCATTTACAAAAAGTTTCGCGCTGGTCAAGAGAAAGGTTGGGTGATAAATAATTATTTATTTTCCCATCTGAGGGGATAAGTTTTCATCCTAAGGCGTCACAATTGCGAAGGGAATTATTCTTTGAACTGAAAACAGTTGTGTTGCGGCCCCTCGTCTGAAGCCGGCGCGCTTCTTCCGTGTGCGACAATTACTTTAAAGTTACAGATTCAACGTGAAGGCTCTCTGCAGCTCCTTTAATTAGATCCCAGCGGCCGTGTATTTGGAATGAGAGGCAATAAAACTGACAGAGGGAATGGGAAAACAGAAGGCAAAATTTCCCGCTGACATTTTGTCTTGGCGTTTAATAACAGCTTCGTCTGACCATCAGAGGCCACCCCTGCTCAACCCCTTTTCTTCCCTCCCGGGAAATATTATTCTAATTACAAAGGGAAAAAATACATAAAATTAAATACATTTTTGATCAAATTTTTTTCAAGTGAAAAGACAAACAGATATTGCAGAATTTCAATTCTTCAGCATAAATGGAAAAAAAAAGATAAATATGATATTAAAAAGAAGGGAGTTAAGAAAAGACAGTAGATTTGGATATTTAGGTCACCAGCTGAGTGAAATTGAAAATGCCATAAAACAGGTGTTCAGCAGATGTTCAATTATGAATTGACGGGGTTGGTACAACCGGCCAAATTACCACAATTATTAAAACGTGTCTATAAATAGATAATTTTTTTGAATGGCAGCAGTTCAAAATGGGACGCAGTTTGGAAAGTTACACAAACTAAAGTTTCACAACAACACTTAGCTTCTCATAACAAAAAAATGTGGGATGTTGCTCTTACTGCACTTAAATATTAGAGTATGTGTCGGGGGGGGTGTAAATTATGTTTTTCACTTTGCTTTTGACTTTTTAAAGTCAAATACATTTTGTTTTGGGGTTTTTTTTTTAAATGTGATGCAGAGGCCCATTTTTATCAGCCACCTTGTGAAAGTTGAAAAGATATGTGTTGATCATTAAAAGTCAGGAGAGGAAAAAAGCAGCTGCATGCATTTTTCTATAGTGAGAAAATGAAGAAACTAAACTTGAACGCAGCTGGTCAAGATGTGTATATATAGCCACCATTCAAAATGATAAGGCTGATTTTTTTTCAAGCGGTAACGTGAAAATCTCCTAAGGTCCACCACTGGTGGTATTTTGGAGACTAAAGTCCGACCGTTTGTTTTAAGGAAGCACAGCAGGGATTTTTTTTCTCTGCATTCCCCAACACCAACGTGTCTTTCTTTTTGTGTTTTCTTGTGCAACTATTAAAAGACGAGTCGTGCTCAGTGGCTGACATCTTCAGGGTCACACAATGCTTCACTGAGGAGCAGCATCATGCAAGCCGAAACATGTTCCTCTATATGTTTGTTTATCCTCACACTTGCACATTCCCGTTGTCAGCTCTCCTTCTGCACGAAGGAGCATTTTTCTTTTACTGCCGCTCCAGTCCCTCTTTGTCACCATATCCCCTCCATAGATCTGTTTCTTCGCATTGTTCTGGATCGTATTATTGCTCTCCATCTGCCACGGAGCCCGCTTTTTCACGCTTTTTTGGTTCTTCCACTCAGCTGCATTCATTTCTCTTTGCCCATTTGTTTTCCAGCATCTCTGCCCCACTTTGTTTTCCTCTAATACCTTCTATGCTGATGTTCTTGGTTACACAGCAGCTGTATGTGGCGCTAATAGGCATTAGCTGAGACACTTCAGCCACAGAGGAGTTTCTTTTGCGACTAGATTTGCAAAACACACACAAAGTCACTCTGTTGCTTTTTGCTGACAGGCTGTTTGTTATACGTTAGACAATGTTTGCCTATTGGAACCAATTCTGTGCCGAGAAAGCGTGTTTGAATGGGCTATAAAACACAACATATGATTTGTGATTTAAAAAATGCGCTAAGTTGAAGTAAAAGAATTACATTTTACACTATAGGACGTCACTGTATCGTGTGTGTGTGTGCACATTTTCACTCATCGATAACTTGATGAGGGAAAATCACTCAAGTTATTTCTTTTCTTCCAAATGATGCAAAACTCAACAGTGGCGTTTCAAACATCGTAATGAAATAGAATACATAGAAGTTTGGGGTTGTGCCTTGAAGAACATCAGAAAAGTACGGGGGGACGTGAAACAAACGTCCCCCTTTGCCGCCACGTAAAACCACCCCATTCCGTCGTATTGGCCCAGATCAGCGACCGCCATTTGTCTTCGCTGCCGGCCGCGCTGACGACTGATGGCACTGATGATCCAAAATCTAATACACCCAAGACCTTTTTTGTCATACCGGCACGGTGACTAATCTCAGCATTTTGGTATAGATGATAAAAGATTTTTCAAGGCCTCGCCTCTTGACAAGTGCTTTTTTGAAAAAGTACGCAGGGGCTTATACATCACTCGTGTCCCGTTTTGGGTAATTTGCTCCAACCTGTCTGCTGTCATTATACGGCCGCTGTACCTCGGTTCGACCTGCGCTCTCTCCTTTGCTCCTTCTTGTCCTCTCAGAAATCTTCATGGGCGCGTGTTCCTGTGATCGATAGCGCAGCACGTCCGGTGTGTCGACTGCAGGAATGTGAAAGAAAAAGAGCAGATAAACTCTTTGTTCGGTGGAGATTCCTATGGGACAGATAATTACCTTCAGAGGAAACAAAAACTTCAACTATGGTCTCATTAAGATGATTTTCTTTGTAAATTAGATGTTACAAAACAACAACAAAAATAAAAAAAGGGAAAGCAGAGCTTGTGCCTCCAAACTAAGACACTGATGCATAGTTTAGAGGCAGGGTTTTTCACAAGCTCTGGTATCCTGCATTAGTTGCCATGGTGATTGGGCCAGGTAAGACGCAAACCACCTTTGTGAAGCTGAAAAATCACAGACCGAACCAGACTAATCCTGCTTTGCAGAAAAACCCTCAGATGTTTCTCCATGAAAAGATTTTTCCTCAAAGATGTATCTCTTTTTTTTTCCCTCAGTCAAAAGGATAAGACTTGCAAGAACAGCTGTCACTGGAACTATATACGCTAATAAACAACATTTTAATGACTATTCACACACACATCAACAATTTTACACTTTTTGTCCATTTTGGACTTTTGTTTGAAATGCTGATAACTGTGGAAAACTGTGAGAAAATATTCTTTATTTTTTTCCAGGAATTTCATGATTGAAGATAATCTCACAACCTGCAACACTATTTGATGTTCAAAAGGCAGCAGTGGGGTCAAGGAAATCCTGCAGGAGACCTGCAAAACCCAAGCCGTGTGATTCTTTTTTTTTTTTGTCTTTTGTTTTTCCAGAAGATTTTTCATCAAATGAAAGATTCTGCTGCGCCTCTTCCATAAAACACAGCGATAGTGACGCGCGCGCACACACACACACACACACACACCACAGACCGTCAGGATGAACATTTGACATAATACTGTGTCCACACAGCAGAGGTGGGACTCCACAACCCAATACTAACACCTTTGACTCAAGAAACAGGCATTAATGATCTCAGTTAACTGACAAGTATATTTCAGTGTGTTACACTTGGTGCATTAAAAAAAAAAAAAAATAGTCTCCTGGAGGTGTCAGAAATCACACTTCACTGCACAGACAAAGGTGAGAAAGCACCACTGGCCTGAATGACTTTCCGTCTGCATGTATGACTCTACAGCTGAGGGTCAAATTTAAATTGTCCACTTGACTGTGGAGGCTGTGGATCTTTCCTTTCTCATTTACGAGCCGGCCTCGGTTCAGGGTTTCCCCCTTCCGGCCATCTCCACACCAAGTCAGGAATGAACAGGGAAAAGGTCAGATCTGGTTTGAGCCTCAGCAAAACCCACACGTTTAACATGTCACTGCAACAAACAACCTTCACTGGATCCATTTGTGAGCTTTCTTTACATTTTTTTCCCCCCATCGCTCCACACCATTTCATTAACGCTCTTAATGATCGTTATTATGCGTTCTGACTATTCTGGCGTTTGCCTCCGATCCGATTAGAGACACGTGACGCGCGGGAAGCGGCTGGATGTAGAAATCCCTGGTAGGTCGACGCAGCGGCTTCTAAATTACCTCAAAGGGGGCTCAATTTTGAAATCGAATAGGCTTCCTGAGTGATTTAAGGGCCGGCTTTATGGGCATAATGGAGAGCCGGCGCGGTAACGCGGCGCTCACGGGGTAACAAGCTCCAAACAATAAACAGACGCAGGAAAACATAACAGCTGAACTCATAAATGGATACACACATACTGTAAGCCACAGGAATAGATGCTGAGCTAAGTGCTTATTTTTATTTATTTACTTATTTATTTTTTGGGAATGCGTGCTCTAACCCGCATCCAACCAATCTCATGAATGGATGTTCATGCACAAATAAAACAGTGTGCGTTTTATTTCGGGCTTACGCTCGCATCAGAAAAAGCACATTTGCCTTCACTCCTCTGATTTGATGAAGGACTAGTGAGCAGTGTGTCCACAAACACTCATGTTCTGAGTCATTTAACTCATCAAAAAAAGGGGCTAAATCTTCGCCGCCCTTAAATATAGCAATTATCCACCGCTTTCTTGTGTTGGGTTTATCCTCTGATTAAATAAATAAAAATATTAATCGCTGCAGCAGTGCGTGCACGGACGTATAAGCAAGCAAAGCTGTAAAGAACAAAAAGAATTGCTCTGACGAGCCCAAGTCCTGTCGTTCGGGTAAAGAACCGTTCAAAAGAATCGCAAATCGCTGGTCCCCACCATCACTCTGTCTGAATAAATGAAACGCTGAAAAAATGCATTATTCTCAGCCTATTTTACCATTTGTCACCACGATAACTGGCAAATCCTACGAGATGCAGAAATATTACGCATACACAAAAGGTTTCAACGTATTTGTGTTAACAGAAGGACAATTCAGAGTGACCAAAACATGGTTGCTTGACCTGCAAGCTCATTGTAGCGGCCTCTTGGAATAAACAGCCAGACGCAGGGAGTTCCAAACGGGTGCAGTTTAATCTTTACTTTTCCTTTTGACACCGTGAAAACTGCAGCACAAAATAAAGGACACATGATGTACAAACAAACACAAATGTTCACACATACAAAATACGTTGTGTTCTTATCACAAATCAAAATTCCTACCTCGTCCTGCTTTCCAAGAGCGCTATTTTACAAATTATCTTTCTTTTATTCAGGCTCTAACGCTGACTCGGCGTGGTTAGCAACAGGAAGTACATACCAAAAATACACGCGAAGAAGAACACTACCGCTCTTCAAAATAAAAGCACAAATAAACCACTAGGTGTCACTATAGGAACAATGAACGAAAATAAGAACGTCACCATTTAGTAGCTATTTACACTCATTAGTCCTGTACTCTCCATAAGAAACTACATCTCGTGAAGTAATACTTTCGATGTAAAATTTTGGATGACGCAAATAATTTTAAAAACATAACATTTTGAGTTTTATAAGAAATTCAAAATGCACAAATCTGGACATCAGCAGATGCCAAAACCTGGGAAATACAGTCTTTTCCACTCGTGCAGACAGGTCTTAATCATGTGCATAATCGTGGTCAAAGTCCTTGCAGAGGCAAATGGTCAAACAGGTGAGCAAACCGCTGCGTTGCAATAACCTGAGAGGCAGAGCTGCGTCTTAACCTTTGTTCCATCACCATTTCCTCCAGTAATTTGCAGACACTTTGATCAGAGGCCCATTCTTCGCAGCTTTTCACTCTCCATGGCTCATGCCTTTTCAGCTTAAACTTTTTGAAATGGGCTCTTAAGTCTGACAAAAGGTAATTTGACAATTACAATGGTTTTCATTAATGTCTGGCTCTCTCAAAAGACCCCCTCTTCATCTTATGCCTCATTATTCATTCACACCTTCCCGTCTTAACTTCAGCGCTCAAAATCAGTCGCAAGTTTTTTCCTTTTCTTCCTTAAACGCGTCAGCTTTTTTTTTTTTTTTTTTTTTTTTTCCCAGAAACCGACTCCTCAAGCTCATCGCTGCTTTAATTTCCACCACCTATTGCTGCCTTTCCTCTCTTTTCAGTGTGTTTTCACTGGAGGGAACACGAATGGACCGTGTAGGGGCCATATTTTTGACAGGACTAATAAGTCTTATGTTCTACCTTGACTGCGAGCAAAGACTGCTTCATCCCTACGCCCATTTGCAGCCTGCTATGAGAAGCCGAGAGACATGGACGCCGAAGTCGTACCCGCATTAAGCGTGGTCTCCTTTTGTTACTGTTAGCAGAGTCAGTTTGATTGGGCACAGCGTTCAACGTGACAAGAGACTGACAAGGTTTTGGCTTTCGTGTTGCTCCATTGCTCGGAGGACACACCCTTTTATTATACGCGTGTGTTAAATTAGACAGGTCACGTGACACCAATAATCCAATAACGAGAAAAAAAAAAAAAACAAATGAGAGCACAAAAACATTCATAATGTCAACACCCCCACTTGCTCACATTCATGATATACCAAACATAAATATTTCATATTTCTTCAACTTAATCTTTGTTGCTGGTTTAGTTAGTACATCTGCAGCCATGTCATTAGTTGGACAGTACTCTAGAAAGACTTTTCCTTCATTTACCACTGTTCTGACAAAATGATATTTAATATCAAAGTCAATGCCAAGAAAATGCGTCAACTTTCCTAAGTCCTTCATCCTAAATTTGGATGCAAGTTTCTCTTTTATATCTTCAAGGATATTCGTATCACTGGCAGCAATAATCAAATCGTCGACCCATATAATGATAAACACAGTTTCAGTATCATTCATCTTTGTGTAAACACAATTATCAGCAGGGTTTTGAACAAACTTGATTTCACATAGGTAGTCATGCAACATTTTGTTCCAGTTTCTGCCTGACTGTTTAAGTCCATAAAGAGATTTTTGCAGTTTATACACCAGTCTTTCATTTTCTTGAGATTCCTTCTTGTAGCCCTCTGGTTGTTCAATATAAAGTTCACATTCGATTGGGGCATGTAAATATGCTGTCTTTACATCCATCTGGTGAACTAACATGTTCTCCTGTGCTACCTTTTGCATGAACACTGATGCTCGTCATGCTAGCAGTTGGTGAAAAGGTTTCATCATAGTTCACACCTTTCTTTTGACTGAATCCTTTAGCAACATATCTAGCCTTATATTTGTCTGATCCATCACTCTTCTTTTTGATTGTATATACCCATTTACCCCCTACTACAGCTTTACCCTCAGGTAAGTTGGTCAGGGAAAAAGTAACATTGTCCTTTAATGACTGCATTTCCTCATCCATTGCTGTAACCCACTCTTTTGCGTTCACAGATGTTACAGCTTCTTTGTCGGTTGGAGGTACTCCACTTATCAGTCTGTAGCAATAATCAATGTTGGCTATCTGCTCTTCATCATCAATGCTACATACATAGTCATCTAAATAATCTGGTTTCTTTCTTTCTCTGACAGGGTATCGCCTCTCAGGTTCTTCATGTTCTGTTGTGTGACTGGTACTCGCCATTGGTTCTTTTTCTGTGCTCAGTTTATGATTTACTGGATCAGCTTCTGAAGTTTTGGTTGCCTTGGGACTAATTCTAAACATATCATCATCATCCAAAGTTACATCCATCTCATTTTTCTCTCTGGATATAATTTCCACAAGCCTGTGTTTCTGGATTTTCCTGCTGTTTGGATAATAAACCATATAAGCTGGGCTATTCTTATCATACCCTATAAAAATGCCTTTTTCACACCTTGAATCCAGCTTCCCTTTCTCTTGTTTGTAAGTGTAACAAACACATCCAAACTTGTGCATCAAAATGTTAGGCTGTCTGCCCGTCAACATGAAGTAAGGTGTTTGTTTTGTGCGATTGTTAAAACATCTGTTTCGCACTACAGCAGCTGTCTGAACTGCATATGGCCATAACATTTTTGGTAACTCACCATCAATTAACATACATCTAGCCATGTCAAATAAAGTTCTCCAGTTTCGTTCTGCTGTACCATTTTGGTGTGCAGAATATGGTGCGGAGGTCTCGTGTCTGATACTGTTTCTGCTCAGTAATGCCTGGTACTCTTTTCCTGTGGAGTCATGTCAGCAATAAACTTTTCAGTAGCTTGGACTGTATCATTCTTGTTTTTCAAAAAGTACACAAAGACTGCACTGGAATAATCATCTGTGAAGGATAATGCATATCTGTGACCATCTTTGGACATTGGGTCTATAGGTCCTGCTAAATCTGTGTGGACCATTGCTAGTGGTTCTTTAGCTCTTGCATCTGGCTCCTTGTTCCTAGTTTGAACAAATTTTCCTTTTGTGCAGACTTCACAATATGGCGTTGGTTCACCTCTCCCTTTAATTTCCATGCCATGAACAACATTTTCTAGCTTCAGTACATCTCTGTAATTGCAATGTCCAAGAATCTCATGCCAACCTTGTAAGTCATAACATTTTTTACACTGATCCCCACATTCATTGTCCACCGTTTGTAAGTAATACAATTTGTTACATACGTGAATGGGGAACTTGGTGTCGTCTCTGAGAAGAACGTTCTTTCCTTCTTTGAAGATCACTGTTGCTCCGCTGGATGTTGCAGCTTTCACTGAGAAGATGTCCTGCGGATATGAAGGGATGTACAATGCGTTCTTCAGCACTGTTTCAAGACGTCGACCTCTGTTGTCGATCAAACACACTTCCGCGTCTCCTCGTTGCTTAGCAACCCCAAAACACCTGGATCCATCAGCCAATTCCACGCAGTGCGTCTCGGCCTGGAAACTTTCATCAAGCTTCCGAAACTTCCCGATGTCGGTGATTATATGCGACGTCGCACCAGCGTCCACCATCAGACCTCTCCTCCTGATGTCGTTCACTCGCGTGTCAGCGTCGCTCACCCGGAAAGCAAACTCTTTGTCGCCGCCCGTCTCATCGGCTACTTTCCGTGCGTTGTCCCGTTGTTTTCTCCGTCTGCAGGTTGCGTTGCTGTGACTGTTATTCTTACAGGAACTGCACCACTGCTTCCGCTGGCAGGTTTTGCTTATGTGGCCTTTCATCCCACATTTAAAGCACACGACCTCGGAACTTCCTGCTCCAGAATCATTTGCGCCTCTTGGTGCGCATTTCGTGCCAGAATGTGCTTTAGCTTTCATCACATTGTCCTCAGATATTGTGGCACGCATATTTTCAATGTCTTCAAAACTTCTGAGTTTAGTCTTAAATTCTGCAAAAGTCAACTTATCACCATCTTCGCTTTGAGTAATATAAACAGCAAATGGCTTAAATGTCCCTGGAAGTCCTTTCAGGACCATGGCGATCAGAAGTCCGTCGCTCAGCACCTCACCTGCATTCCTTAAAGCGGTGATCGCGGTCTCAGCTCTGATGAGATACTCGGTAACCGACTCACTGGGTGATTTCTGCAGTGAAGTCAGTTCAGTATACAAATTAATCACTCTGGGCTTTCCTTTGCCGGCGTAATGGGCCCGCAGGATTCCAAGTGCCGCACGTCCGTCGTCCGCCGCGTCATGCATGATAAGTGATAGACTCTTGTCATCCAAAAACTGAATGAGCTCGGCATAAACCTCAGCATTCTTCTTCTCGTCCTCCTCTCCATTGTCATCATCAGAGGGGCTCGTCTAAATTGTCTCTTTCAACCCTTGCAGTCGAAGATGTCCTAAAAACTTGGTTTCCCATAATTCGTAATTTCTCTCATCTCCATCAAAGAGAAGTCTTGACCAGCGGCTGTGCGCCATGTCTTTTTCTCTTCTGCTCGTTTTCCTTGTTTACTTACACAGCAGGTGTTCACTATCTGTCGAGGCATTCACCTGTTTTTTCATTGATCCGGGGCCCATAACCTGTTAGCAGAGTCAGTTTGATTGGGCACAGCGTTCAACGTGACAAGAGACTGACAAGGTTTTGGCTTTCGTGTTGCTCCATTGCTTGGAGGACACACCCTTTTATTATACACGTGTGTTAAATTAGACAGGTCACGTGACACCAATAATCCAATAACGAGAAAAACAAAAAAAACAAATGAGAGCACAAAAACATTCATAATGTCAACAGTTACCCCTCGCCGTGTACACTTTCATCACGCTCGTCCACAGAGGGAATCAAACCACGAACCCCCCCACCCCACCAGTGGTGTTGCTGTCACGCTTTAGCGACTCACAGCGTTCCGCTTGCACGGGATTATTCAAAAAATATTCCTCGGCGCCGGCCGGAGTCAGCGGCGGGCCCACGCCGCTGACTCCCAATTCCTCGACCGCCTTCGTGGGTCCATGAAAAGTGGAACTCTTTCTCGCATTTGCGCCCAATTTACAGCCCAGTGGAAGGAAATGCTAAACATGTCGACTGGCCAGGAGAACGTTTTATTTATTTAGGTACTTATTTCCCGCCTTCGCAGCCGACATGTGTGAGCGTTGATCAAATCCAGCAGGTGTGTGACTTGAGAAAAACAAAACTGTGTGAACAGATAGCTGAATGCTAATGATCATTTCTGGTATAATTTATTTATTTGCAAACCGGCGATCTGGGAAAGCGGCTTCATATTGTGCTAAATGGCCCTAACTGGATCTGGAGTTCCCTGGGCCTCTGTGCAAACAAATGAAAGCGATCCGCAGAACCAGAAAAAGCTTTGGTCCCCTTGTGGATTTCTTTGTTGCCTGCTGTTTTATTGCACTTGAAAGTGTCATCAAACACATTTTTATATCAAACAAAGATAATTAACTAATAATATATTTTTTTAAAAAGCCAGTGTTCGGATGTTTATTTCATTTAATAAAGAGGGATTTTTATTTATTTATTTATTTTTAGCTCTTCATCGTGTTATAAAAATACACCTGGAGTGTTGCTTTGATTCTGTCATCCGAGTTTGAGGAGGCCTTGAATTTCCCAGGGCCCCTGCAAAGCGCTCCCGGCCACGTGCCTTCCTCACTGTACTCCTCTAGACTAGCGGCAGCAGCAATTAGCAAACAACTGGTGGAAAGAGTGTCAGAAAGAGCAGAAGCTTCTTGAAGAGACAGAGGCCCAGTTCCAAGGTGTCGTGCTGCAAAGTCAAATTTCTTTTAAGTCATATTTTTATGAATGCAGCATTTTTATAACCGAAGGTAATGTAGTCATTTGATTGTGCTGTAAAACGGTACTATGTCTCGGAAGATTTTTTTGGGTTTGTTTTGAGCCAAGCTTCAAACTTTTCTTAACTTGATATAATCTTCATTTAACGTCACTTAACCAGGTGTCATTTCTATCTGTGGGCAGATAACTGTGTTTTATTGATTAAAAAAAAAAAAAAAACACACACACGACCAAAACGCAAGACGCTTTTTAGACGCCGTCACATTTTATAACATCTCCTGGATTTCAAATCATGGAATCGAATGGACAAAATTCAAGATCCTAAAACGTTTCCAGTGAGTGTAAGAGATGAATCCATCTCTAATTCGCTGAATTCAGTTTTCTTGCTCAGCTCCCCTTAAATTTATATCAAGAAAAAAAAAAAAGACTATTTTCTGCAGGTTTTTTTTTTTTTTTTCCACTTTACATGCTCTTTTTAACATACAGAGGCAGGCGGTATGGATGTGGCAGACAGTGCGCGCCGGCTGCATTAATGATGTGAGGGTGGAGCCGGTTGTGCAGACCTGACTGCCGGAGCAGAGTAAGTCTGCCATCTACTGACTCCGACACCTCTGCCCCGCCGTTCGATTCCCCAAGGTAAACGCTCTCCTTCGCAGATATCATCCACTGTACTTAGCCACAGTAAATAAATATTTCTGAGTCATGTTTAGAAGATCAAAAGCACACATTTTACAGCTTATTAGCTCAGAACTGTGATCTGCCCAAACCTTTAAAAAAAAACCTAATCCTTCCACTGTTGGTTTCTTGAGAGGATAGAAGGGCTTAGAGATAGAAAAAAATACATGAATAAATAAAAAAAAATTGATCGCTGAGCTCAAGCCCTCTTTTAAATTTCAAAATGTTGTCCTTCAGTTTTCGGCTCCGAGGCGCCTGATTAAAGTTTGCCGCTGCTGCAAGAAGCAGAGAACATCGTTTCCAGAAGAAAGACCTGCACATGTTGCCTGCTGCCTCCCTTCTCCATAACGATGTTCTCATGTTCTTCACGGAGGTGTTCAAAATTCAGTTTCTGGGAAATTGAACAGGTTTTTAGCAAAGTAAACAAGTCTGCCCTTGTGCATTCTGTCATTTTTATTTATTAATATAATTTTTTTTCTTTCCTTTTGCCTTTGCAGGTGTAGCAACTGGCAACACGTTTCTGATCGCGCCACTTCCTGGTCGGTGTTTTTTGGCTCCAAATCGCGTCGCGTTAACGAGCCAAACTCGAAAGCGTCGCATACATTTTGTTTTGGAGTGCTGCGTGCTTCTTAAAAATTGTTATTTTCACATTTTCATGAAGGTTTGATTTACCGGATTAGGAAAAAAAACCAAAATGACGTTTTGACTCTGCCCTCTGTCTTCCATGGTGCATTTCCTGGTGTGTTTTGGATCATTTTTGTGTTGCACACTCCAGTTCTTCCTTCAGATTGTAGTGTTTTGTATTTTTACACATTTACCTCAGGCGTCCGAGGTGGCATTTTAGAGTTTTTGAGAAATTGCTACATTTTACGCTCATCAGTGGAGTTTGAAAACCAAACGTGTGTACAGGCTCATGTCTGGTTGAACGATGTGTTTATATTTATTTTTTCTTTTATGGGGGGAATTTTATTGTAATCCATAAGGGGGCCCAGAAAATCTTTGGGAACAACTGCTTTAAAACAACTGCTTTAACGGGATGTTCTTATGGTTTCACATGACTGTAACAAAACCATAAATATAAATGTTAGTCAATAGATTGGCGGTGCGGAAATCCAAAATTACACGCACTACTCCTGTTTTTGTCCATCTCTGCTGTTTCTTTTACTTCTCCAATTTGGCCTACAGTGAATATTTAGTTTTTCTTCTCTAACTTGTAAATATGAGAACATTTATTCTGAGAATGTACCACCAGAGGTCCTCCGAACCGCAGATTGAGAACCGCTGCCTTAGATGAAAGAAGCACAGTAAGGACCTCCAGATAAAAGTTCATCCTTCATCCCAGGCTGCAGTGTGTATGTGACAGTTCATTAGGTGAAGATTTGTGATCTGTTCAGCAGTGTGTGCGTGTGCGTGCGTGTGTGTGAGTGTGTGTCTGTTTGATGACTTTAGGAGGAGAGCAGTATGAGATAAAGGGAGGTTTTGCCATCCTGAGGGGATGGATCAGGAGTATCAGACAAAATTGCAGAGAACCTATCAGTCACGGGTCCGACCAGCAGACAGGAGCTCGACTGTGTGTGAGCGGGTCAGAGAGTGAGCCGGGTCACCTCCAGCTACATCGGCTCCAGAGGTCAGAGGCAAATGTTTACCTCTGACCGAGGCTGGCCGGTTCCTTTACAGGCTGGACGAGTCTGGATTGGTCTCAATGTAGTGTGATTATTTCCTTGCATTTGCCGCCTCGTTTTTCCCACTCACGTCTTCTCTGCCTTTCGCCCATGCATCCTTCCATTTCTTTCTTCATTCTGCCTTCATGTCCTTCCATCTTTTGCCCTTATGGTCTACCATCTTTCTTTTTTCTTGTTTCCCACCTCTTTCATTACTTTGATGTGTCTTTCCATTCTTATGCACTCCTGAATCCCTCTCTTGTGTCCTTCCTTCTTTTCTTCCTTTTGCTTTCCTTGTGTCCTCAGTCCTTCTGTGTTTCTACACTTTGTTTCCCACCGTTGTTTTAAGATTTCTTCCTTCCTTTTTTTCAAATTTTTTTTACGTTTGTTTCCTTCCCTATATTTTGTTCTTTATGCCCTTGGTCCTGCCATTCTCTTCCTATTTTCTTTTTTCTTCCCTCGTTTCTTTCTTTTTGTTTTTTTTCTCCTTTCTTCTTTTCTTCCTTTGTCCGTACTTCTTTCCTGGCTTGTATTCTTCTTTCCTTGTGTCCTCCATTCCTTGTTCCCTACCTCCAGTCCTTTCTTGTTTCCCACCTCCATTACACAGATGCACCCTTCTTTTAAAAAAAAAAACTTTTTGTGTTCTTCTTTTCTCCCTTTCATGTATCCTTCCCTCTGTCCTTCCTTTCTTTTTGCACCCAGCATGTGAACCTTAATATATACATACCGGTATATATTTCTATATTAAAAATAAACATGACATACTGCGAGCTCTGAGAAGTCGAGTCTTGGAATTTTCACATATAAAATGTAAAAATGGGTAAACCTGGCGGGAAAAATGCTGCTTCTCACTCTGCTGCGGTGGAAACATGGATGAGGAGAATCATCTCCCGCTTCTTTGCTCGTCCAGGTAGTAAAGGGCTGTTCTGTAAATTTGTGTTCAAACGTCTGACCACCGAGCCTCACGGGCTTCTTCCCCAGATCATCTAAAATAAGTGTTTTTATGTTTTTATTTATGTGCACCCTAACCTGGTTAGCAAATCTCTTGACTGGCGACTTAAATTACACACTGCACACTTAAACGTCAAACTAGCAGTCACTTATCACGGTAATCCTCCTAGAAAAACTGGATTACGGGGTAATGTATATCTTGTGTTACTCCCACACAGCCTTCCTAATCCCCTCGTATCCCCTTTTCTTTCTTTCTTTTTTGTTTTTTTGCACAATCGCAGAGATTTGGACATGTTGTAGATGGCAGATTGCATCAAAGATCAACTTTTTGTCTATTTTTTTTTTTTTCCTCCTCCTTCTTCTTCTTCTCCTACTTCTTCTTCGTCTTCTTCCCCGACTTTCCCTGCTCCTGTGTGCAATGCATCATTCATCAAAGGCCTGATCCAAAGTCAATCTCCACCGCGGCGTCCGTGCGCCGCGCCTACCTGTATATATATCTCCGCGCTCGTGCAGTTACCTCGCCTTCGACGCGAAGGCTGAAGATATACAGCAGAAACTTCATCTCTTTCTGTTTCATCCCGCACACGGGCTCCTGTGCTGCGGTGTCACCGCCGAGCTCAAAGGGGGGAATGTGTGACTTGATAAGTCCGGGTAACATCAAGGAGAGGGAATGTTTTATTCATCGGCGCAAAAGCTCCTGAATTCTCTCAAATCAAATTCACCCGCCTTTGTTTGAGAGATCAAGCCCGAGGTTTGACACGTATAGAAGTGATTGGATTTTCTTGGAGGTTCTAAAAAAAAAAAAGAAGAAGCGAGATCAGATCACGGCGAGTGAGACGTTACCGTGGGCGAAGTTGGCGGGGAAGTGAACGGCAGCGCGCCTAATCACGTCCAGTAATTTGAGATCATTTCACCACCTGAAATCCCGCGTGAACTGTTTAAAATGTCTCCTCTTTTCCTTTGTGTTGTTGTCAGGCACTGCCATATTCAGGTGACCTTGGCCCCCCCGCTGATTCACTTGTTTTTTTTTTTTTTTTTTTTTTTTTTTTATTTGTTGCTGAGATTCTTTCATCCCCTGCGTTTCAGTCTCACACTGCTCTCCTTTCAGATTCCATTTTTCCATGCCTGCCTCCCTCTCCGATCCCCTGCTGTCACAGAAATTCACAGACCCTTTCTGTGGCTCACCGGGGTCAGACAACTGCTCCAAAAGTTTGATTTAAAAAGAACAAAACTAAAAAAAAAAAAAAAAATACAATAAAAAAAAAAAGTCTTAACAATGCTGCAGCTGCCATAAAGCAAAGCCTTTAAGGAATTTCAAAATTGTAAATTTTTATTTGGCACGTTTAGGGATTTGATCTTATCCGACTAAATTTTCCCTTTTTGTTCTCAGTTTTTTTTTTTTTTTTTTTTTATCTTCTGTCGTGTTTCACCGTGTTTCATCAACCTGAGAAAATTAAATGAAACTTTAGGACTCACTTTATGTGTCAGGAACGACTTTAAGTGTCAGCTGGGCTCAGAAAATGATCCACACCGCTGCAGGACTGTCAAAGAATTAAAGTTCTGTCAAGTTCTGAAGTTTTAGGCTCCTTTTTTTAAAACTAACTTGGAGTGACTTTCTGTAAAAGGTTACTCACATTTATTTATTTATTTTTTTTGTATTACTCATTTTGTTTTTGATTCTTTTTGTGTTAAGTGTACAAAGAATCGTTTCTTCTTCCCTGAAAACTACCGGTGATGCTTTCAGATCCGGTCGTTTCATTTCATTTCTGATTTTATTCAACCTAAATGCAACTATTGACGCTCACGGTTAAACCACAGTGCAACCCAAGACACCCCGTTTATTTTTGCAGTTTATACTCGTTTACATTCACCCTGTTTCAACTCGCAATCACATTAATGTGTGTGTGCGTGTGTGTGCGCGTGTGCGTGTGTGTGCGTGTGTGTGGGTGTGTGACGGTGCATCAGAGAGTGATTCCTCTGTGAGAGCATTGTGAAAAACATTGTGAATTTTCACATCTTGCTTGACTGATTCTTATTTATTTCGTTTCTATCTTGAGCTAAGAAAAAAAAAAAGCCATAAAAATATAAATTACTGCCACATTTATTACAACTGTAAGAAGAAAGGAAGGAGCATGCTGACACAATCTAAGTTTTAGAACTATATATATTTATATTTCCACAGATATTTGTCATTTTTTTCCCAAGTAATGTAATACTGGATTTGTAAAACCTTTCTGATAATAAAAGTACCAGCGTACCTTCATTATTTTTTTGGTTAACTTTGCTTCTTCACGATCTGCAGTTTTTATTAAAAATCTTTAATTACGCTCTACCAGGTACATTACTCTAACTGAATTAAGTTTGAAATACAACTTTGATGCCAAAGGCGTGATTTAATAGAGTCGATGCCTTTATAGACATGCTTTTTATAGAGCGGAAAAAGTCTCTGGCATATGTAAGCAACCAGCTGGTGGAGGCATCGATAAAATTTTAAATTAGGTTTGTACGTCCATTTAGATAAGTTACAAATTAATTAAAACTAATCACAGACGTAACATTCAAAGATTGTGGATTTTAAAGGTGATTGTGGATATCAAGCACCGGATCAAAAAACACGTCCGGAACTTATTATTTTTCTGTTAATCTGTGATCCATGTTGAGAAATAAATTACCAGAGAGTCGTGCTAACGTCTTGTACCGGAGGCACTTTCCAAACCAGCCTCACAAGAAATGCCAGCAGTCATAAAATGTATGTTTCACAAATCATTAGCTTGCAACATAAACTTTGTTTTTCATTCAAACGTATCGCAAACCAATCGGTTTGGGTTAAACGCAACAGGAAAATGCATGTGCCTCCCATATTAGTGTCATTTAATCAATTCAGTCTTTAACGTTTATGATCCATTCAGAACTGCCAAACCAGAGGCAACTTTTCTCACTGTAATAAAGGACAAGTGAATGAATTGAATTAGATTAGACTAGTGCAACAGCAGCACAAAGTAGCCCATTACTCTTTAACAAAACAACACAATTAAGCTTCCCCCCCACTCCCTCATCGTTTGGCACAGTTTAGAACATTTTATTGGTTATTGCAAAAATGTCCCAAAAGACAAGCTGAGGAAACGCAGAGTCTTTTTTTTTTTTTTTTTGCCACACGTTGCAGAAACCTCAGTTCTGTTCAAAAGTCACCCACTTTAATCTCAGTGGGTCAAACAAAATCGCGCCTTTAATCCACGTCTAATCTCAGGTCAGCCTGAAACAAATGAAAACACATCGGTGAAACCCTCACAATGAGAACTAGAAGGAAACTCCTCTGAGGGGTTCATTGAAACTCTTGTCTCCCGGCGGTTTGAGCTCTCGGTCTTGAGTGGAACCTCCCATGTTAATCTAATCGTTGCTGTCAGATCCCTTCGACCGCGACACGGCTCAGCCCCGACTCGGTTTGGACTTCATCGTGCCTCCTGACACCATGTTGACAGTAACAACATGGTAATTGTACCGGAAAATATCTCTGGCACCTATTACGGTGGCCACACTGCCTTGTTGGACGCCTCTTTTTGATACTTGATTGAGTGCTTTTATCCTGCTTGCGACTCATGAAATATAATTTCGGCTGACAGACAAAGAAGCCGCAATCATGACTTAATCTTGTGGGAGTCATGAGCCTGGAGTCCGTGCGGCATTCAGAGTGAATTTACTTATGTCAGCTCGTGTTAAAATTTGTCACTTTTTTTTCTTCTTTTTTTTTTTTAATCACAAGCAGTCAGTTTGAGTTAAGGACAGAATAATTAATTCAACGAGAAGAATTTTAAATAAGAGCACCAAGCAAATATGAAGCAACGTTAAAAAAAGTAACATTAATGTTGAAAAAAGAAAAGCACTGTAGCTTTGACATTACCACTGCCATCGCAGGTAGTTTCTTGATTCTGATGGTGTTTTGAAATTGTTTTAAACTTGTCTTTCAGCTGTGTTTGTGTTATGGTTTCTGTTAGCCGTCCTCCACATCTGAACTCCAGCTATGTGCAAAGAAACCTGCGCCAACAGAAAGCTTTCAAATGTGTACGACTTGGTGGCAGCGAATAAAAGGAAAATAGTCCGTTTGAACACATCCTAGGTGGCACCACTACAATTTGTCCACACTTGGTTCTCTCAAAACATTGTATCTGGACACTAAAAGTCATTTCAAGTTGTCGTTACACACGGTTGTCGGAAAGGAAGTCAAAATACTGATATGTGATCTATCATCCATTTGGCTCAGACACCGAGGGAAAAAAGCTGATCAGTGCTGCAGACAAAATCTGGTAAAATCTGTGATGCACAAACATCAGCAAACGTAAAAAGTGACACTGAATTAACTTCATGCTTTAGTAATACAGTCAGCGCCTCGCAGTTGCACTTACACATCTGGCTGCTGACTTGGCTTGAAGCTGGTATTAGCTCAAGCTAATAGCCATTAGCTTTTGCTCTACCTTTTGTCAACACAAGGTTTGTTTTCTTAAACATGATGGGGGTTTGTGCGGGTGGGTGGTAGATTCCTAATATTATTTTTACATCCAGTTGTGAAAATAGTTTACATCTAGAACAACTTTTTGATTTGTTCTAGTTTGTAAATGGTGCCATTAGACCTAATTTAATAATAATAATAATAATGATAATAATAATAATAATTATTATCATTATTATTATTATTATAATGTTACAGGACAACTTGATGTGTATTAATTTTGATATGAGTATCACGATAAAGTCTTGGCGTTTGCACTCAACACATGGCGCTTCCCTCCTGTGGTCGGTTTGTGGTCGTCCGTTTTTTTTTGGTACCGTTAAGGCCACCAGGCGCTGTCATTGTGCCAGTAAAGTGCAGTTTAAAGTAATTTATCTGTCTCGAAAAACAATGAAAGGGCTGACTGAATTATTTATTTCAGCTCTGTCAAGATTTGCAGGTTTCCCGTCTCATAAATATGATGAAATCTGCCCTTTAAAAGAAATGAATTATTCTGTCACATTTGCAGTCCTAAGATCTTAACCTTTTTTACCGTCCCTCGCCGCTTTTGCCGCGCTGCTGTGAAGCGAAATAATGAACAACAGCTTTCGTGCGTGTGATGCGACTGGAGAGCTGCGGTAGTTCTCCTGTAGGGTTGAACTTGGACGACACGCCGGCGCCACGCTCGCTGCCACTTCCTGCTGGCGCGGCTGCAAACAATCACACTCATTAGATAAAGTGACATTTAAATGAACTGGAAGGAGGGTTGCAGCTGCTTTCTGTTAGGTTTTAAATTAGAACTCCCCAGTCATATTTAACTGTAACTTCTTTTCAATTTAATCTATTTTAATTCTCTTCTTCTTTTTTTTTTTCATAATAATAATAATGACTTATGATTTTTCATAAAGTTTTTTATACCCTTTGGGATACACTTTAAATTGCCTTGTCTTACCTTGGAGCAGATCAAAAGAATAGGAGGATTTCCATCAAGTGAAATGAAGCCTGGCTTCACCTGTTGACCCCCACGTCCTACGATACCTCATTGTTTTAGCCGGCTCGCTTTCAGGTAATAAGTATCCGACTCCCGAGAGCCCAAACAGTATTTTTCTCCCGTCAGCCGAATAGCTCGAGCGGGAAGACAGGAAGTTAATTCCCATTTCGCTCCGACTTATTCACGATCCTGAAAAGCGTCTTTAATAAAGTACAAGTACTCCAGGAAGTTGCGGAGCTTAAATCACCGTAACTTTATGGTTCGCGACGTGAAAATGAAAAATAAAAACGCACGGGTGTGTTCAATTGGGAATCTTTTGGAGAGCCCAAACTTAACCCAGTTGCAATCTTTGTCAGCCTGATCAAGATCTGCTCAATCACCGCCCATCCACCGGCGCACGCGACAAACCTCGAGTCCCGACAAACACGTCCTCGCGACGCGTTCGGGCTCCACGACGGCGAGCAGATTGCATTGCTTTCATTGAGGGAGCGAGAACGAGTCGAGCTACTACAATGATGAACGACGCAGATGCTGCTCTGAGGCTGACCCCAATGGCTGCGATGGCGCTTCACCTTACGCCGAGTTGCACATTATCTAAGGCCGCCATTATTGTGGTGATGTTTAACAGCGACGTTCAGTATTCCAGCTTGATTGTGTCTACGTTCTGGTAAGGTTAAAATCCGATGTAGGCAATTTGTCAGAAGCAGCAATATTTGGGCTCTACTTCTGGTTCTCAGTGTCTTAGTTTTTTTACGTTTTCAGAAAAAAAAAAACCCCAAATGCAGTTCATTTGTTTCCAGAAGGCATCCTGATTTGCTTTTCTGTTGTTTTCTTTTCTTTTTGCCTGCTTGTCACAAGGGTTTCAGAACCCTAGATACCAATCAAAGACCATACGAGTAAACAGAAATTGAAGTTTTTTAAATAAGGGTGTTAATCAAAGGAGAAAACAAAAATCCACACCTAATGACCGTGTCATCACACAGGCATGCTAACACACCTGACTCCACTGTCTCTCGCTGCACCGGCCCGGATTGGCGCCTCACCTGTTCTCCATCAAGACGTTCTCCTTAAATAGGACCTGCGTCTCAAAAACATCTGCAACGTGTTCCAAATCTTTTTCTTCTCGCAGTCTTATTATTGAAGCCAAACATGTGTTGGTTTTTGGTCACTAGGTGGGGCTGTGGCCTCCAGGATATAAACCATGATGTGACAGATAGTTGGCATGAAGGGCTTTTCTGCCACCTACTGGTTGGAGTTCTACATAATTGTTAAATTCTCTATTTTGTGCATTAAACACCTGAATTTTACAAATCATATTCATCAGTAATCTTCCTAATTTAGCATTTGCTTGACAGTAAAAACAAACAAATACATTTTTGTCTGCACAAAGAAGTTGAAAGTAAAGACAAAAACTATCCGTTCACATTGACATTCGGGGGAAAAGATCAAGCTTTTTTTTTCACAATATAATAAAGTTGGAATTATCATATAAATATTAAACGCGGTCAGTATTTGCAAAGTCTGAAGGCTGCTTTATGTTTTTGCTTATAAGAGAATTGCAAATGAGCTGGACGGCAAACCAAAAACAAGGTTTAAGGTCAAAGAAAGCTCATTTTCAAATATCCATCTGTTGAGAAGATTCACTTTCTGCTTGTTTTGAAAACTTCTTTTCTCCTCTGCTTCAGGCAAAATCGATGATGAGATCTGACGAGCAGTATGCCTCAGACACTGTCTCGCTCTCACAAAATTAAGGCTGGCACCCTCCTAATTATGTTTCATTTTATTTAATTTTTGCCTCCGCTGTTGCAGACAAAAGAACACTCCGGTCTCTCCATCATCCTGACTGCACAATTTTGCATCAAAATCATTTATTTGTCCAGAACATTTCTAGCTGAAATCCTTTTTTTTCTTTTTTTTGTTCAGGTATTGCTTTCATTCTCCAATACTATTAATTACAGAGACTGAAAATGCCTTACCACTGATTTTTGCTTTTTTTAAAACAAAAAAAGTGCAAAGGCTGTCAATTTTCTGCTCAGGTTTTATGTATTTTCTTTTTCTCATCTGTTCAGCTGTGATTTTGGCTCTAAAACTGTCATTCGCTGTTTTTGTGGCTTCCCTGCACACCTCATTTCTCTTCTGCTTCGCCTTTGAAAAAACATTCCTGCTTTTTTTTTTTTTTTTCTTTCGTTCCATAGATGAAAAAGGTAGACGGCGAGCTCCCATTAGGTCACAGTGCATTAACCACACTAATAAACCCATTACGCTGCAAAGGAATGGGATCCAAACGAGAGAGGAGAGGGGCTTGAGTTATAGGGGATCAAGAAAAGAGGAGAGGAGAATGAATAGGGAGAGATTTCTGCAGCAGTTTGGGTAAAAAAAAACAAACAAAAACACACCTTATTGTTTTATATTCACTTTACATTCATGTGTTTTTTAAAATATTGTTTATGTCTGCTCATTTACTGGACTTTTTTTTTTTTTTCTCCCAACCACCACTCATTAAGGGAAGGATCTGCCATCTTATGGCGTTGCATCACTTTCTGCTCCCGCACGCAGCTCCTCTGTCTGAGTATTAGCGTCATTGTGGGGCCAATTACCACACTGCAGTGCTGTTCAGGGGGCCATAAATATCAGCAACGCGTCCCCAACCTGCGCAGCTCCTGTGAGGATAGAAAGGAAGCATAAACAAGAAAGTAAGGGGGAGAATAAGGGACATCGTGCTGCTGAATGCAGCAGCTTTAAATGTAAATCAGATCCATGTGAAATGAGGTGCTGCAGAGCAAACGCTTGTGGGATTTTTGGCATTGCGGTGTCACAATATGAACTGTAACTAACAATGTCGTGATGCATAAAGGCAGGATTTCAACTTTTTAGCGCATGCAAAACGCTTGGGCTTGGCTCGCTCACAACGGTTTTGTGCAGAAAAGACCAAAGCTTCATATTCCAAACAGTCTGATGAGCCTCGTTCCGGAAATCAATAACCACAGATCACGTCGTTTATATTCTCTTACGCTGACGGAGGAGGGTAAGGAAGCGGTAACAGCTGACAGGAGCTGTGGGGATCAGGTCTTGGTCCTGATGGAGTAGCAAACGCTGAGAGAACTGATCAGCAGCTGGAAATTTCAATCATACCCCAGTTGAACTGACAAAAAAAAAAAAGGTTCCGGGGATGTTAGCAGATTGCTAAGGGCGTTGTGTTTTGCACCAATACAGGTGCAGTTCAATTGTTTTACTGAAGCTAATGAGTAAGACAGTATTCCCCCCCCAAAAAAATGATAATTAGACATTAGGCTGTGACCATTTCTTAATAAAGACATTTAATTGGGATGTCATATGTCCATCCATCCATTTTCTTTCACCCTTGTCTCTAGTAGGGTCAGAGGGGTGCTGGTGACTGTCTCCGGTGAACATTTTGGGCGAGAGGCGCCAGTCCATCACAGAGAATGTCAAATTTTGAACAGTGCAAGATTGATGCGCTAACTTATAAAACATAATCTGAACACCTCGGTCTTAAAGTTGTGTTGCAGTCTGGTGGTTCTGTTTTTGGCGTTGCCTCGCCTTCATTCGCCTGATGGCATCAGTCCAAAGGAAATGACGGCGAAGCAGTGAGGGGTCTGTGACGATGCTCAGAGTCCTGTTCCTGCAGAGACTCTGAAGCAGAAGGTAGCGACTCTCCAATTAGCAGCTCCGCTTCCGTCGCCGCCCGGGTTGAAGCCCACCAGACGCCCGTTGAGTTCTGGAGATGGGCGCCATGCCGCCCTCCGCAAAGATTAATCGGGTACGGAAAATGGATGAACAGATAGTTAAGTGCTGGACAGCACTGCCATTAACTTTCCCATTAAACCATTTTGCAGTAAAGAAGGGGTGTTCGTGGTTGAAACCGAAGAGTTTGTGTCCCTCAGAAATGAGCCAGCGTCCTCAGCTTTCATTCCTTTGTTTGCATGGCTGCGTTGAAGGACTGCTCCTTCCTTGTTCCATCTGAAACAAAGCCAACTCGCAAACAGTAGAACTGATTTCAGACAGTAAACAAATAGCATGAATTCAAAAGCAGAAAGCTGTTTGAGTGGGTGATTTTATGCATGAGAGGTATTGATCAATAGCCCCCAGTATCCAGAGAGTCCCTTTCGCTCAGTCACATTCAGAAGTTATTCTTTTAGTATCCGGCACCTATTGATTGAAATATATCTGAACCGTAACTAACTGCTGAACCAATCAATGAAAATGTAATTCTGTCTTGACTTACTGAATTAAAGTTGGGGGAGCCAATCACATTCGAATAATGTCTGTTTTTAAACCTGGACTGTAAAAGGATGACGCCATTTAGGGCTGAGACACCTGAAACTATCACACAACTTTTGTACTTGTGAGCGCCTGGCAGCGCATACGAACCGCGTCCGACGCCGCTTTTCCCATCGCATCAGGTACCAACGCCCAGCAGATCCTGGTTTCCTCTCAGGGAGTGGCCGACGGGGTTCCTTCCGTGATGCTCTGCTGACCTCGTGTGGCCGTCGCTGTAACTGCGCCTCCAGCTGGGAGCGGCGCTGTGCGGCGCGCGCTGCGCTCCCCCGGCAACATTCATCACCGGCAGACGTTTCCGCTCCTCTCCTGGTGCGCCCAAATTGATGAACCATCAACAAAAGTTTCATCACGCTCACTTGGTATTGATAAAGCAATCATGCATGCTTTTCTTCTGCGTTTCGCGGCTCAGCCCTCCCTTCCAAAGACAAATGGGTTGTCAGAGGGATACTCCATGCCCCCGCCAGGGCTCGGCTGGTGGAGGATGCGGGTTTCGGAAGGGTGGTCTTTCGGCTGCTTTCTGCGGCGAAACAAACAGGCAACACAGCTGGATGTCAGTCAGAAAATGTGGATGGGGTTTTTATGGGAAAACACTTCAGAGAGCAAGTGAAAAGTTCAAATTTGACTTTTTTTTTTTTTTTTGGAAACATACTTTTTGAAGTACTAAAAAACTGAAATAATGATACAATTAAATTGCACTGTTTTTTTTTTGTTCTAAGCTGAAACCTTAAAACCCTCGTTCATGCAGAGAGAGCTTTTATAGCCACCCCTCTATGAAAAAGAAATACATTTCTGCATGTGTGAATGAAGATGTGCACGCCTTGAAAAAGTCAGAGCGTCACTGCCTGTTGTGTTTTCCTAACGACGTATTTCAGGGGAATATGTCGCCTGGATGTGTGTCTGCCCAACTGACAACACAGAGAATAATGAAGGGAGCGCTTTGACTTTCCCCTGAGCTTCCTGCTTTAGAAGAGCAAAGGGATAACAGAATGTCCTGACCTCAGGGGTATGAAATAACTGGAAACTTAGCTTCAAGGAGAATAACAATAAAGCTTGAGGAATGAAGATACAACAGCTAGGACAGTCGGAAGCCCGAACAGTGAGGCATAACAGTGAGGTGTTGTTTGTGAGCATAAAGGTTTTCAGATAAAAATGTGTTTTTGACCTTGCTTTTCTTTTTAATCCTAAATAGTTAGAAAATTGCTGGTTAAAGTCAACATTTGACTAGCATAACAACACATTCTCAGACGATGGCCACGTTGCTGTCGTTACCTCTCAGAAATAAAAGACTTATTTCTAAAGTGTGACTTTCATCTGGTTCCATTCACTGCCAAAATATTTTACTCAACCTCTTGATGCAGCCCTTGCCAAAAGGTTCTGGTGACACAGTTGTCTGGATTAAGTGGGGGTAGCGACACCTGTTGCATCAGAGCAACAATGCTGGTCAGAACAGGAGCAGAAACGGCATCTTCCCCCAAATGCTGCGGTAATTTGGGTTTTGAGAATAACAATTATTGCCACAAGCAGTCTTTCATCACTGTAAATAACGCAAAGGTTGGGTAAATCACACAGTGCTTGAATTTTCTGGATAAGGTGCCGGTTTGTTAGATCTCCCAAGATATTTCCTCTTATACATTTGTACAATTTTCTCAACTTCCGACATGAAACTAAATACGGCCAACAAGCCCTGTGAGGCGAAGGGAAACTGAAAGAAAAAGAAAATGTAAAAGCTGTGATATTTGTGCTCTTCCATGGTAATTTTGGCGATGAAATTTCAGCTGCTGTTTGATTTGCACAAAACACTTTTTCACCACTTCAGACAAAAGTATAAAAACAGACCCGCAAACATGACTCTGAACCATCTCGGTTGCTTCCTTTTTTTTTTTCTTTTTTTAAAATTTTTTTATTATTAATTCTTCTACAGTATACAAATATCCACACACACAAAATATCCTCAAACCCCCACATTCCTCGTAAACATTCACTTCCTCCCCACCTAGCAGCCCTGTCCTGCATTCCCTTCATTGCGCGCTCCGTTGCCCGACAACCTCTCACAGGTATGAGTTTTTGTTTGTTTTTCTTTTCTCCTTCTAGTTTTAAAACCACACATTGGATCCTCGGCTCGGCGACCTCCTGGATGCTGCTGGAGCACCGTTGCGTTCCCAAACTGCAGCGGTGACACTCAGTTCCGGGACGAGAGGAAGCGGCCAGTAATCACAGTGTGAAGCTCTTGACATCAGTGCGCTGGGTTTGCGGGCCCCCGGAGGTGATGAGCAGGACTCTATTGCGTGGGTCGAGCTTAGTGGGGACACGGGGGGAGGGGGTCAGAAGCAGGGAGGAGAGGCAGTTCTTGGTGCATCATTCATCAGATCCGGATCAAACAGCTTGACTTCTTGCCGCCTATTGTTTGGGTTTTGTTTTTTTTTTTGTTTTTTTTTGCTTTTTTGTTTTAGGTGAACAGTTGGGTGGGTCTGGTTGCCTTGCAGTGTGATGTCAGATTGGCAGCAGATTATTCTTAGTGTTCTAGGATTTTATCACATACAGGCGCATCAAAAAAAAAAAAAATAGATCAATGTTCATAAGCTGATAATTCAGTTCAAAGAGTGAAGCTTCTATTCATTACACAGAGTGATACATTTCAAGTGTTTATTTCTGTTCACTTTGATTGTTACTTGCAGCTAAAAAAAAAGTAACTAAACACGGTTACTCAAAAAAAATAAAAAATAATTGTTTTGCATGAGATGAGAGATTAAAAATACTTGATGCATCCAAGCATATTAATGGTAAGTTCAGTGGAAGGAAAAACTGCAGGAGGCTGAATTCCCAAAAAGCCATCCACTTCAAGACTTCAGTACAAGCTGAATAGTATGGACACTTAAGCAAAAAATAAATAAATAAATAAATAAAAACATTACATGGTTAAACCGTGAAACAACACAACTTTGAAGATGGTTATAGATTTTTTTTTAAATTTGAGTCTGCCATTTATTGTTCAAGACAGTGATTAGATTTTGAACAAGGAATCGATTTTACTTTATATATGAAGGCGGGAAACATGATAACGTTCGACTCCATGCTCTTGATGACTGCATCCTTGAGCAGGGACCATGGAAACCCAATTTGAAGGTTTGCGAAAGATTAAAATCTTCAAAAAAATAAAAAACACTTGAAATACATCACTCTGTATGTAACAAAACTACACGAGACACAGCTCTCACTTTTTAAACTACATTACAAAAATAAATAAGCTTCTCAATGATCATCTAATTTACTTGAGAGACGCAGCTGCAAACCAATTTCCCCCACCCCAAACATTGTAGTGACACCAGGTTTAAGAAGCTGTAGGATATAGAGATATAGATTTAAAAAAAAAAAACAAAGATAGTAGATTTTGTTACTGTATGGCTACAGGATGCAGGTAATCAAGTAATAAAGGGCGACAAGAACACAGATAAAGTGACCGCTGCGACTTCAGTCCGCGATGAAGCCGTAAAATTTAAAAATCTATTAAAATCACCTTTAAGAACATCGTGTGAAAACAGTTTATATGTATATATATATATTTCTTTTTTTCTATTTATATATTTATATTGAGACATCCATAAAGAGTGGCACTGAGGGCACGTCAGATCATTTTGGCTCTGTGCTGCGTTTTCACGGCGACCGCTCGTTCATCCCCCGCCCTTCATTTCGACATCTTGATTCTAACTCCGCGAGTTGCGCCGTCTCTCTCGTTCCCTCGCCCCCCCCCCCCAAAAAAAAAAACAAAAACAAAAAAAACACAACCACGAAGAAAGCAGTAGTGCAACAAACTTTTAGCAGGATTATTATTATTTTCTCTCTCTCTCTCTCTCACTCTCTCTCTCGCTTTCTCCTCTGAATGAAATGAGTCAAGTACACGAGTTCATCCACACAACACGTCTTCAGTGAAACACTACACTTTGTGAGTTTGAAACTAAATGTACAGACCGCACCTTTTAGACCCTTTACGAAGAGGTTTTTTTTGGTTCAAACTAAAAAAAAAAAAATAAAAAATACAAAGAAAAAAAAAAAAGAAAGGAAGAGAGAACCGTGAGCAGGTTTTGAGCTTGCCTCGGCTCCTTCCTCCACCTGTGCGGGTTTTTTTTTCTCTGCGAGAACTAAATACAAAGGGATTATTGAAAAATAAGGCTACCAGGCTGAGGGGCGTTTGACGGCACCCAGGCTGAGCTACATTCCATCTCTGACGACGACAGAAAAGAAGAAAAAAAAAAAAACACCAGGAGAGAAAAGGAAATGTTTTATCTTCCAGTGACGCATGAGCGATAAAACTCTTCCCTTAGTTTAGTTTTCTCTCTCGCCGTCACACATGACGCGTTACCTCTCTTTGAACGTTTTTATTTCTTCTTCTTAAATAAGCTTTTGATTTTAGACGAGGAGCGCTTGATTTTCTCCCCGTTGTCGCAGGAGTCCTGGGAGGAGGTGCTGTGGAGCTTGTAATCTCTCCCCAGGCTCCGGCCCTCCGAGTCCAGCGAGGTGAGAGACGGGTGGCGCCCCACGTTGGGCAGCATGCTCGCCGGCAGCTGGCCGTAGCTGTAGGACTTCTCCAGGATGCCGTTGTAGACGCCCTTGCCCGTCGGAGAGGCGGCGCTGCCCTGCGACAGCGGCATGCTTTGGGACTCGGGGATGACGCGGGTGAGGTCGGGCGAGCCTTTCCGCGCGAACGGGTGGTGCTCCAGGGCCGGGGACGGCGAAGTGGAAGGCGGGCCGGAGGGGGTGGCGGCCGGCGTCGGGGGCATGGGAGGAGGCGTGGAGTCCCTGAGGCTGCTGCTGCTGCTGCTGCTGGTGGTGTGGGTGGAGCCGGGGCGCTCCGGGCTGCCCTGGCCCAGCAGCAGCAGCTCCTCGCGGGAGATGCGGCGGAACGGGGCGTCGGCGGCGCCGGGGGAGTGCAACTGCTTCCGGCCGATGGTGGAGCACAGGGAGTCCGTGTCGGAGCTGCCGTCCTGAGTCGGTTCTCTGACGGAGAGGAGCAGAACAAGCGGGTCACGCACTGAAAACGTCGCAGCAACGTGGAAATATGTACGACATTTTTAATTTGCGATATGGGAAAAACACAATGTTCCACTGGCTGATTATTTCACTTATACCTAGTGCTTTTTCATCAATATTAAGGAATTATTGACTTGAAAGCTCCTGTATCATGTTGAAAAGTTACTTGTAAGTTAATTTTGTCTTACTCCAAGTGTAAGAAACCAGATCAACCAGACTTTTGTGTTTTTTCAGTCTGGTAAAGATTCGACCAGGCTTCGTTGAGACTCGACTACAAATTAGATTTACTGGGACAAAAACTGTATCGTTTCATTTTTGGGAGACCTAAAACAAACGTCTGATTAATGAAATGTATGTGATTTGCCTGCAGTCAGAAGACAGTCTACAACATTCAGTGAAACCCTCTTGGTAATCTGTCAGTGTCTGGATAAAACACCTGTTGGTCCAAACTGTAAAACCATTCCATGGCGTTCCGGCCACAGCTACATACCCCCTCCTATCCAAACTGAACATAAACTGTTCGTCGTCTGCGTCGGGGCGATAGGAGAGGGACGAGCCGGCCATGGACAGCAGGTCTGGGTCCGGGGACATCAGGGACGACTGTTGGCTCAGCAGGCTTCGGCGGGAGCGGCACAGGCTGCTGTTGCGGGTCAGCGGGGGTCGGATCAACGCGGCGGCTGGGAGAACAAAACAAAGATCGGACGTCCGTTCTGGAGCAAGCGGCGGCATTTTCTCCTGCTGAGATGGAGCGTGAAACATCAAATAAAACACGGCACGCCGCACTCACTGGAGAACTGTGGAATGATGGGAGGCGTGTCCTCGTCCAGGTCGTCCACACCGCCTGCGATGGGGTACGGAGGGACAGAGACTCGGGGCATGACCACCCAGCTGTGGTCCGAGTAGAGGCTGGCCGTCAGGCTCGGCAGACCTGAGTTGTTGACGACGGGGAAGCCGCAGAGCTTCTCGATCTGCTGCCAGCGGTGAAGCCGCTCCCTCAGGCACGCCGTCACCTCTGACAGAGCTTTCCTAATAAATAAATAAATAAATAAATAAATAAAAAACAAGAAGGGGAAAAACTAAACGAAGTGGACGGCCCTGGATCTGAACGTGCCGAACTTGGAGAGCAAGAGAGAGATTCTTCTCTGATGCACATCAAAACGTCCATTCCAAGACGCACAGAGAAGTTGACGAGCCAAGATTAATGCGCTTTTTGGCACAAAGCAGACCCGCTGTAAAGCTGGACCTCTGCCTAACAAGAAGCCAGACGGAGCGCTGCACTGTCTTCTTGTTTTTCCTGTGATTCCCCTTGGTGTTTGAACAACTGAACAATTCTTTGAACTGGATTTCAGAGGAACTCTAAATACACCGCAGACTAAACAAAGTTAAGCGCTCAGAAGAATGTACACTAATCTACAAAGAAGTGTAGAATAGATCAGGAGCTGGCGTTTCACCAGAGGACACCAGAGGACACCGGTGGCATTAACACCAGTGAAGAGCCGGCGTTGCATGCAGGTCGGACATGTTTGGGACAATTCGGGGTTTGCATGACGCACGTTTTTCAAAACAATCAACAATTCAAACTGTCACAACTGTGGCATGCTGTCCATGCATGTATTCAGCACTCAAAACTGGAATTTGACTAAGCCATGTGCAGGGAGAATCAGCCTGATTCTTCCTGAATCAGTTTACTGCGAACAAACGGAAAGACGGCAATAAATCCCAGATTAATGAGGCTGTTGGGGGTTTTGTGCTGCTGGTGACTTGAACTCCAATATACACAAAGGCTTTTAGCCGTGAATGACTGAGAAATTAAATTTCTCTCCATTTTGCTTTCCTCAGGGCGGCTTTATGTTAGACTAAGTTATTCTAATGAACTCAGGTTAAGATAAATGATCGTAAATCAGATTGCGAGGGGAATTGCGCACGCAGGAAGTAGATTTGAGTCTTACTTTGCTTCTAGTATCTTGTGGTCCACCTCATCCAGGGACGAGCTGTGGGCGACGTGAAGCGTTCCGAACACAGAACCTCTTTTCTTTTTTATTTTCTCTGCCTGAAACAAACAAAAAAAAAAAAAAAAAGAAAAAAGGGAGGAAGCCAAAGTTATTTACTGAACTTCACTGCAACAACTCAAAAAGGAGGAAATGGGGCCAAACAAGTGAAATGATGTGTTAAAACCTCTGCAAGTTCGATTCAAACAATATGCAACATTATTATTGCATGAAGATTTCCTTATCCTGCTTTCACTTTCAGCTTTGCTACATATGTAGAATGAGATTTTTTTTCAGACAGGTTCCAAATAATTATGTGAAACAGAATTAGGCTAAAAGATCTGTTTCTCACTTTTGAACGAATCAGAGCTTCTAATTGAGGCTTCTGGAGCGGACTAGTCAAAGCAGCGACTTGAATCCCATTGAGATGCGATAGCATGACTTTAAAAACAAGCTGATTATAATTAAAAACTCTTTAATGTGACTGAAAGCAATTCTGCAGAGGAGAAACAGACAAAATTATGGTAAACTCTTAGCGAAAGTTGTTGCCGCAACAACTTATGAGGTCAGCGTGTCATTACTTATTCACACAGGGTCAGGCTTGATAAAAGAGGGTTTAAAAAGAAAAAAAAAAAAAGTTGCCATGATGAGAATTTGTTGATGTTTGGGAAGATTTAAGTGTCCTTAAAACTTGACGGAGTTGCCTGAAATTGTATCAAACAAGAATCAAATTTATGCACGTCTTTCCACATCCTCCAGGGCAGCTCCATCAAAGAAAAGCCCTTCACTTGATAAACCGCATTAACGGCCAAATCAGGGCGAAATTCATTCAAATTTATACAATGCAAATATGGACGGATCGCTACGGCCGCTAATCCCGGCGTTGAAGGACGGGCAGAGCGCTCCGGGTCCGTCGCGTTCCTGCGCCGCCGGAGAGAAGCTCACCTCGTCTTTGGCGACGTACAGCTGGAACTCGGCGCTCTGCTTCTTGATGTTGTAGTACTGAACTTCCACCTCGTGCGTGAGCTGCAGCCACTTCTGCAGCGCCTCGGGGACGGAGCGCTCCGACTGCATCTCCTTCTCCGCCCGCTTCAGAGCCTTCCGCACCTGCAGGACGGTGACACGTCACGACCGGGCGTCAAAAAGGAAAAGAAAAAAAAACCCTCCGCCGACAGAAACCATTCGTAACAAGCACAGAGATTAGTATTTATTGAATTCTTCCATATCTGATGAGTTAAAAAAAAAGGGAGTTTTGTCCCGACTCGAATCCAAGGGCAGAGCTGTGGGATGTTTTTTTATTTTTTTTACGAAGGCGGATAATTATGCAAAGCAGGTCCCTCGCAAATGAAATGAAAATTTAAGGCAGACAATATAAAACTAATCTTTTCAATTTTAGGTGGTTTAGCCACAGTGATGAATACATTTACATCTGCATTAAGCTCTGCACCCAGACGAGCCTTTTCCTCCTTATTTTAAATTAAAGCCATCGTTCAAAAGACAGTGAAGAATGTGCAAACCGCATCAAGTGAATTCAAATTTAATTTCCATACGAACTAAGTCATGTTTCCACACATTTATGCACGCAACCATGTGATATTCACTTCAGCCGGCCAGCATGTGTTGACTGGTAATGAGGCTGAGGCCGAGTTGCATTCAGGGGAAACGGGTTAAGCTGCGTTCAGGGACAGCTGGTCCTCCGGGAGGCCTCACCTGGACCAGCTCCTCCTCGGCGTATTTGAGCCGGCTGAGCTCGCACTCGGCGCCTTCTCGCAGCTCTCGCAGCCGGTGGGCCTCCTTCTTGGCGTCGATGATCTCGTCCCTCATCTTCTGCTCGAGGTTCTCCTTCTCCACGGCGACCGTCCGGTTCTCCTCCTGAGCCTTCTCCAGCCTGGAAACAAATGTCCATGTATTTTATGTAATGAGACAAAAGACTTTTTTTTTTAAATTCGTTTAAGAATCTAAATGCGATAAATTTGGATTCAAACCTCTTGATTCAACATCTTGTGGAATCGCTACAGTGAACAGATGCCATCTTTAAGATTCTCTCTCTACATTTTTTTTTTTTTTACATCAAAATTTGGAAATCATGGTTTGTTCTTTGCAAAATAGCTCAAGCTCAGGCTGATGGTTATCTACAATCATCGGTTTTCACATCTTGAAACAGATTCAAATTTTGAGTTCCATCCAAACTTTGACTGGACCATTCAAGTGAGGCTCTGGCTGTGGATCCTGCTTCAGGATGAACTTCCACCTCAGACTAAAGTCATTTGCTGCCTTTAATTGGTTTTTTTGAAAGCTCCATCCATCTCCACATTAAATCTGGCCTGTTCCTGCAGAACATTAGACATTATGCCAATTCCGTCTTTCACTACTAGTTTGTCCTGACACGCACACATACACACTGTTTCACAGTCAGCCTGAAAATGTTCAATTTTGGTCTCATATGATCAGAGCAGCTCCTTTTCACCCTTTTTTTTTTACTACATTATCTTTCTTCCGAAGTCTAAAAGTAGGACTACACAATATCAAGAAAGCATGTAATTGCGAAACTGTTGCTCGATATTGCGAGAATAATACCGACTAGCAGAAATTAGTATAGGCAAGCATGACTATTTAGCATGCTACTTGAACAAAATCTAACGATCATTTTGCATGCAAAGAAAAGACTAAAGTTAAATAAAAGCATACTTCAGTATTTCTAGTCTGCTCTCTCGTCTTACCGGCTCTGCATGTCCAACAGGCTCTGCTCGGCGTTCTGAAGGCTCTCCAGATCCTTCATCATCTGAGAGATGTGCACCTTGCTGGACTTGTTCTGAATGTAGGCGAACCAGCAGCCTCCCACTCCGATCACAATGGAGACCATCAGGACAAAGTCTTTCACCCAGTTGTGCTGCGGACCTGCAGGGGACGCGAGAGGGAGCGGTGAGCGGAGACGCGGCGCCCGTTTGCCGCGTTCCAGCAGAAGCCGTACTCACGAAGAGGAGGCCCGAAAAGCACGGCGTCGAGCGCCTTCAGGTTGAGCTTCTGTTTGTGCCGCGGGTCTAATATCCTCAGCTGCATGGACATAAACGACGGTTCGTTTGCCGCTATTCTGCAACGCAAACGGAGCATAAATTCAAATTACAAAGTAGCACATTTTAATATTCCCTCCTGACCTCCAAGACAGTAAAACGGGGAGATGTTTAACATTCCGTGCAGAAACACGGGACCGACAGGTGGACCGTCGATCAGCATCTAAAGCGGCTCAGAAAACAACCGAGCCCTCTGGTTATGACATCACCTCATGAGTCAGCTCGGCGGAGAAACATGAAGCCCCCCGACGACCCACCGCCTCCCCCTAGTTACAGTTAGTCACTCAGTACATTCAGTCTGCGGCGGCTCACGTTGCACCCGTCGCACAGGAGTTCATTTAATGACAGTCCTGCAATAACAACTCCATCTGCAGCTCCTTCTACTGAAGACTTAAACTCGTGACTGAGAACTTTGTTCGCAGTCAGTCAGATCGCTGCGACTGGACCGAAGCTGAATGTTGGGCTTAAGGATGAAAGGAAACCTTTAAGCCGTGAGGAATGTCTGCCATTTAAAATATTCCAAACATTTTTTTCTGTGTTGCATTTCTTAACCAGCAGAGGGCAGCAGAATACAGATTTTTAGAAAATCACTGGTTATAAAAATTGAAAAGCTTGTATTTAAATTTCTACTGAGGCAGAGGGGGGATGAAGACCGGCAGCTCCTGGCCGTACTGACCGAGGTAACGTGTTCCCTGTGACCCGGAAGTCCCGGAAGTTCTTCTCGTACTGCGGCAGCTCCACCGACTCCTTCAGCCACTGCACCGTGTCCTCCGTGGTCCAGTTGTGGACTGATGAGAGGTTAAAGACAACAGTTAGAAAACTCTCAAAGGACTCAAATAAATAACCATGATCTAGAAGTGCAAACACCCCAGTTAAAGTTATCCCAAAAGCTTCCTGCAGCTTTAATGTGGCGTTTATCCTGCGAAATGCAACTGAAAACCCAGCAGAACTTTTAGGGGCCAAAAACACAGAGATGCAGTGATTAATGCTTTGTTTATTGCACCACACTTTCATATTTAGTCTTCAAATGTCTCCAAATAAAGCGCTACGCAGGTCTGATTTTGTTTCATTTTGTTTCACAAATGCTGCGAATAAGATCACCAGAAAATAAAGGTTTTCTGACATCTACATTCTTCGAATAAAGACAGTCTCCTGTATTCTCCGTGTCTGTACTGAAAGGATAAGGATCAAAGTTAGGAGCATTTTCTTATATAAAAACGAAACAAAAAATAAAAAGTTTTGTTGAATTCCCCGATGAAACCAAGCAAACAATTGTTTAAAAAAATTGCAAAACAAAAGCTTCGTTCAAAAACAGCCCTGCAGGTCAGCGTTAATTTAAGTCTTTACAGCGAAACAATAATTCTGAAGTCAATCAGAAACATGATGACAAGACAAAAAGTTGTTCATCAACTGATAGACTCAAGACTAAAACACTATCAAATCAGATCTGGGTTGAGTCACTTTAAAAAGTGAGGATGGTCGTTTAGAACCAAATACCACTTCATTCTCGGATAAATGGTTCTACTAGTTGTGATGAAATAATTGCACTGCATGATATCTGCAAGGCAGTGCGGGTGAAAAACCCAGAAATTCCTACAAACAGCAGGCAAAAACTAAAAACAAAGGGTGTTTCAACAAGCTATGAGTTTAAGAGCTTGCACACTTATATAACCAGGTTAAGAGTTGCAACGGTGCCTAAAATATGTTGAGTTTTGCAAACCTATCAGCTCTGGGTTTGGTGGTGAAACTTCACTTTGTTTAAATTATTCTAAGTGTTTGTCGTCATCACTGTCTTGTGTCAGAAAAGATGGCTGCCTGTAAAGAAAAATCTGCAGATAAAGACACTGTACCAAATGAGAGGAGCAGAACTTAAAGATTTAATTAAAGTAAAAAAAAAAATTCAGTCGGTCCAGCGATCTTCAACTCCACAGTACAGAACCTCGCTGGTCCGAATGCTATAATGTTCGGAATAAGATAAATAAATAAATAAATCTGGGATCTGTGCTGCATGTCCTTCCCAGCTTCTCTCTCTTTGCAGATCTTCTGCAAATAAAAGCCTCTAGCGTCAGAACAAAATTTAAAAAAATAGGATCAAAATTCAAATCCTTCACCACACTTATTGAACCCTGACATTAAATTATTAAGCCTTTAAGCACATGTAAAGCCCCTGAAACCATAACTCTGTTGTTTTTTTTGTTTACTTCCTAAGTACGCCAAAGACACGTGTGCACTGTCAAAACATCTGGGCCCGGCCGTGAGATGAAGGACGATAACGTGGACAAGGCGAACTGAACTGCAGCAGAGCGGTTCAGCAAATAAGAGATGAAGTTTTAGAAAAGAAGAAGGAAGCGCTCCAGCAAAATATACGGGAATGCTCACATGGTCATTAAGCACAGCGATTTATGTGAGCCTTACTGTAAAAAGATGCCATCAGTGTCGATTAAAAGGCAAACAAACCGAACAGGTTAAGCCTGAAGTGCAGGAACACACCGGAGCGTGTTACGGGGACAACATCTCAGCTGGTGTTTACCTGAAAGCGACCACGCCCTTGTTGTATGATTTATCGTTTTGAAGTGTGTGGATATTTTTTTAATTATCGGTTTTGTCGCGAGTTATTGTGGTTCATGTTTGACAATGGAAAACCATTAGCGTTGGCGCCTCACACCTGACTGGGCAACCTCTCAAAGGTGAGTTTAGGTGGAAAATGGACGGTGAAACCAGAACGCAGAGGTCAGCTCAGGACAGAACGGGTTTTTCCTGACAGGGACGAATAACTTTGCTTTACCTTCAGAGTTCTTCCATCCCTTCCACAGCTCCTCCACTGTGATGTGCTGGTCTTCACGGTGCAGGTTGCTGTGTTTGTTGGTTTGCTGCTGCTTCATGTCTTCTATTATAAACTAGAAAGAAAAAAAAAAAGAAGAAGAGAGACAAAGCTAGAGGAAGGTATGGATAGCTGTGCTTGTCGGGATTTAAAAACACGAGAGTTTTGTCTTTAAGCCTTTCTTTGGATCGTTGACACACACACACACACACGCGCGCACACCCACACACACACACGCTTATTTTTTTCTTCTCTTCAAGGGTTTAGAAAATAGAATAGATCTGTGGAAGAGGTGCCACTTCCACTGAGGCTATGTGTGTGTGTGTGTGTGTGTGTGTGTGTGTGTGTGCGCGTGTCTTTTAGTTTTCTGGCACTCAGAACTGAGAGCCCCTGCAGAGACAAAGCCGAACGAAGAGAACAGCCAGAACACCAGCAGCATTAGCAAGGATCAGAGCTGACTACCAAACACCTCAAAGCATTCATCCCAGGCTCCTGGGTGCACGTGTGTGGCCCGGGCGCGCGCTTGAAAAAGCCAGAACTCCTGTCATCTTGCTTGTTTACGATTCTCCACCAGCCTGTGACTGTGATGCCGACGAGCGTCGGACCGCTGAAGTATGACACTTTTCCACCCTGACTGTTTCCTTTAAGTCTAGGGTTTATTTTGCATGTAGATTAGGGGCTACCTGACTAAACACTAAAACATTTTCTTAATCCTGAAAATAAATGTTAAGCCATTTACGAGCAGGCGCAGTAGAGCAATAGAAGACCGCCAGGGTCAACAGACGCACGTTTTTATGGATGGCGGAAATGTTGTAGGTGCCGGAAAATCAATTTGTTCCTCATATTGTTCAGAAGGACATTAATTGGAGAGGGGAAACCGTGTGAAGAAACTCAGCTAGAATGGTCTCAGATGATTTAAAATGGAAGTAATAATAATAAAAATATAAAACATTCCAAAGATTTCCATGCCTTTAAGTAATTTAGCCCAGCGGTCAAACGGGGTTAGGCTAGTAAATTTCAACTTTGCTGTGAGAAGAGAAATACAAGCAATCCTGAAAGCGTCTCATCCTGAAATTTCCCTCACATAATTTTGAAACATCTTAAAATTAAAGTGCTTTTGTTTTGTCTATTTATTGGCGAGTGTGACATAATAAAGTATTTAACAAGTATAAGTATAAAACAGCAACTCCCTTCTGTCAACATTATTCACATGAGTTTTAAGGACTGAAAATAGTTCTGTTTTTGTTTTTCTTTTCAGATAACTTGTGAAAATATCAAAGTGGAAATTGACAGAGAAATTAAAAGTTCCTGAACCCTAAACTAAAGTGTAAGACGTGAAACACTTTGCACAGTTTGCTTTCTGTTCACGTCAGCAGCAAATAAAAGGTGATAAAAAAAAAAAAAAGATCCCTCTTCAGCTTTGGGAAAGAAAACACAGAAAGAAGTCCCAACTGACCCAGAAAAACAAAGCAAAACAAAAAAAAAGCTCAAATCCAGTATCCGAGTCAGAGAACCGAGGGAACGTTGTAATTAAGAGGTTTTAAATCTATGTCTGTTGACTTCGCCGTGACACATGTTTTCATCAGCTCTTGCATTTTGGAGAAACACTCCAACAACAGTATTAACTATGACACGGATATGCAGACGTGGCAGTCGACATCAGAACCTCGCAGCGCTTTCACACGTCTCCAGTGTGTGCTCCAAGAGCCTGAGCTGGAGGACCGCTGTGAGTTTGACATTGAATACATAATGGCAGCCTGGTGTTGAAAGGCTGTCTGCTGCAAATGTTCCTCCTGTCAAGGATTGAAAGAAGAATCCTTTTGCTCACAGGAGCTGTCTGAATGGCCTGTGAAATTAAAAGTCTGAGACGAGCGCTGACTTAAGCGCCCGCACTCGAATCAGACATTAAAGGGCTCTCGAGCTGTCAAAGCAAGACTTTGCCGAGAGTTTTCAGCGAGGCCGTAATCAGGAACGTCTTCAACGTGCTAAAGAAATAAATAAATAAATTTTAAAAAAGCACAGATACTAACAGATGCCACGGTGACTTCATTAGGAGTCAGGCACAAAGCCAGATTGTAAAAAAATGACACGGAGTCATGCCGGATCATGATTGGTGGTGAGAACACACAAACAGGCACCAGCCCAGTAAAAACCATCATCGACGGTATTATTTAGTTTTACGTTGTATTAACGTAAAACAGTCGGCAGTAAGTGCAGACGAGTTGAAGTGTGATGTCACACGTCCAAGGTCCCGCCCCCAGCTTCCCGCTGGAGGGCAAAAGACGCTGCACACGCACAGATTATACGACTGCCATTGTTTTTAGCTGTCAAGTTGTGACTATAACACGCTAAATCTTAAACGTAAGCATGACATATAAAAAAATGTACAAAAAAATAAAAAATAACAGCAATATTAATTGTCAACACTATGATAGTTAGGAAGGTCTAAGGATGTCGCATTTCACAAGTCAATAAAAAGTTTTAAATAAAATAAAAACAATAGCGAAGGCTATGGTGGGTGGCATAAGTAGGTCAGTTATGCTAGCTTGACTTTGACAACTGTAGGATGTACATGGGCTGCATAATTTCATGTGTTTTTGTTCAGTCAACACTGAAATACGGCGACTCACACCTATTCTCTGATAGATCATGAGCAGAAGAGCTGCTTGGATTAACTACTAAAAAGCTCCGCCGTGTTCAGGCGACCACTTATTAATAATCGCAAAATAAACATCAAGCATAAAATACAGCACTGTAACGGGCTGACTGCTCTGCTCTCTTTGTGGGAAGTGTTGTGTGTTTTTCGGTGTGGGATCTTGACACACCTGAATGTAATCTCTCCTCTGTAGGCTAATGCAGCTGTTGTCAGTCGGTCGCCATGGCAACGGGTCTGTGCGTAGCATAAGATAAGTGGATAGACGGCTTCATTTGTTCCCGTAGGGACACCGCTTCGGCTGGCACATGTGGGTGTTTTCTGTATCCCCACGCCTTCTTGAGAACACTGATGGAAATTGTGAAAGAAGCAAACAGCCGCAGCCTGTGTCACACAGCGGCGTGGGTAATATTCGTCCTTAATAACCACGACAAGTTAAGGGTGAAACGAGACGACTTTCTGGCAAAGGCCTAAAGATTGGTTCCCAAACCACATGAGCATGGAAGGAAAAAGCAGAAAACTTTTCAATAATATCAGTTTTCGACTTCACTCCCTCGAGGGGGAGTGAAGTTTAAGGCAACAGAATACAACAAACTCTGAATACAATGCAAAAGGCCTTTCCCTTAGAAATCTAAGGCTGCATGGTAATAGTCACGAATCCACTTCCCGGCAGGTTGGCAGAGATGCTTTGCATGCAGTCAAAAGAAGCTTTGAGGTACTTTACAGAGCCATATAAAGTCAGAGCAGCAAGCCACAAATATACAGATAGGTCTGAGTGCAGGTGATTTGTGGTTTTGGTGGTTCAGAGTTAAGATCCATTTACCTGAACGGAGCAGAGGAGGGAGTCTCTCTAAACGACAGTTGGTAGAAATCTTTGTGGGAATAGAGAGTCCAGACTCCCTTTGAGAATCAAGCATCAGTGCTGGTGTGACAACATGCTGTCTGCACAACAGCGGTTTGTGACATAATCAGACCCAGACTGACACAGACACACACTTACACAGCGGAGAACAAAGAATATTTTTGTTCGGAACAGACTCCCGCTTCAGGAGGAGCTGGCTGGGTTTTGGTATTCCTCCCATGAGCCTTTGCTCCTCTGACTCTGTGTCGCCGTGATACTCAGCTAAGCAGTCGATTCGTTCTCGTTTTAACGAGCGAAAGTTATTGCATCCACTGTTTTTCCATCATCGTCGCTGTAAAGATGACAGACGCACTCGGAGATCAACATTATTCTAAGTGAGAGAGTCTGCAGAACGGAGGACAGCGATTTTGATTTATCCTTCCTAATATGTCATTAACATGACACAAACAGCGTGGGGCTGCGATTTATGAAGACGCGAACGCCGGTGAAGCCGTCCATCATTTCGTAATTTTCATTTTTTGTTTCTCCGAGCGGCTGCAGATTTACAGTTCTGTTCAGAACTTTGCATCTACTTGTCCGGTCATAAAGTCATAAACTGGGGCTTTTAATGCTTCAGTTTAAAAAGTATTTTTTTCCACACTGGAACGATTACACATCAAGTTGACTTGATTGTTTTCTTAAAAATCAAAATATTGATACAGCATTTGAATTTATACTGGATTTTATTGTTTCAGAAGTACACAGACAGACAGGAACATGAATGAATAAACGGCCATCTAAGCACTTTAATTTACTGAAGATGTTTAATCTTTTAACTTGACATTGTGCTGTTATTAACTTCTGGTAAATAATCATGAGTAACTGTTGAGGGTTCCTTGTTAGCAACATAAAAACATTTTCCCTTAGCGACCCGATGAAAGAGTCTTGTGAAACCTTTAGTAGCATCTCCATTTTCTAATCAGCAATTAATCAATTTATTTCATGAGAAGTTGAAACGGGCTTCATTATTTCCATTCCGATGATTAATCGGAATTTTTTGAAGGGCAATTTTGTTTTGAAAAGACTCCATGATTCATTCATTTAAAGTTTTGTTTGTGCGTCGATTATTATTTTTGTTTTTATTTACAGTTGCTGTGTTTTCTGAATATTTAAAATGTCTTCCAGTTCCAGTGTGGAACGTTCCCTACAAAATTAAAACTTGTGAATACATGACTTGAAAATGGTGTCGAAACATTATAATTTATCCCTTATTTGACTAGAAGGAAACTAGTTAGGAGTTAGTTTCCCAAACGGGCAGGTTTTACATCCGAGGTGAGGCGCTAAGACCTAAAAACACCATGAAATGTTAGCAATAACAGTGGCGGCGTGATGCTTTTATACTCCATAAAAATTCATTTTGCAGGAATCAGACAGTCATTCCTGGTACAAAGAGGACGAACCGCGTTTATCCGGTTTTGCTCCGTCCCAGGGACCATATTTACCACAGCATTTCCCTGCTGTCGCTTCCTGCTTCGATCAAAGCTTAGCAGTGAACACAAGTTCAGAACTGCAGTGGACTATTTGCTCAGCAGTAGGAGTCAAAAGCAATGTTTCACAGAGCCGTCTAATTTATTCTACTGAAGAAATACTTACACAAACGTCCCCTCGGTGAGAGGGGTGGTCTAAAAACAATCGTTTTTTTTCTTGGCTCCGTGAATTAATTATGAAGTATAAATCGGCAGGAAATTGCTTTTGCATCAAATCTGGAGGCTACTGGACACCATTAGCAGGACAGCTGCACAGAGATCAGTGATTTAAATGGCTGTTCATCTTATTCTCTTATTCAAAACAAATGAACCAGAACATATTAAAGGCGGCTTTAATCTCGCAAATTTAATTGTGCATCCTTTATATTTATTCTCAGTCTTTTTCTAAATCCTCCATCTCTCCACAACCAAGACAAAATCAGGTAACTTTGTATTTTTAAAAAAATCCTGTTTATTTCTGATTCCTGTTCAGTATGTCATCATTTTTGCTATATTTCTATCCTTCTTACCACTGATTTCTTCATGCATCTCTGTCTTCGACCCAACACCCCAAGAAACAGCTATTTTTCTAAATTTTTACCACATGACACCTTATATTTGGTGACGCAAGCATCACGAGATGTAAGTTTAAGCTGTAAATCAAATCTCTGTGTTGAACATTCTCAGACAAGTTAACAAACACCCTTAAGAATCTTCTTTTTATAGACGTATCATACCCTCGATGCTGCTTCTGCCCGACTCGGGTTTCTCCCCCTTCGAGTCGTTCTAAGACGTGTTGCATATACAGTACGCCTCCACGCCGACGGACCCTCGGCGGCGCTGTGCACAATCAGCCGAGAACTAATAAAAGTCTGCAACAGAAGCACCGAAACCGCCAGCGCCCCGGTCCGTGACGAGGTCCGAGTTCGTGCAATTCAAGAGACGCAACACGATCCAGCCGAACATCCACTTGGCCGCCGGGCGGCCCCGGCACCGAGAGGCGAGGACATGCACCTGCCGTCCCCCGGCGGCCGTGCTCAGCAACAGACCCCACAGGCGTCATCCAAAATCCCTGGGAGTGAGCAGGGAGGTACGGCCTGCAGAACCGTGTTCGAGCAGGTTCAATTTATGTTAAAACGATCAAATATCACCTAAATCGCTTAAAGTTAAAGGACAAAGATAAACAATTCTGGACTTCTTAGAGCAAGGGCGATTTTCTGGTTTGTAGGACTGCAGCTAACAATGATCTTAGTTATCGATTAATCTGTCAGTTTTCCTGATGATTCATCGATTATCGGATAAGAAGTTGAACATTTGGCTCATTTTTTAACCGCTCAAGTCTTTGTGTATTAGAAAGACACTAAAAGATGCAAATGAACAAATAATGGAATTGCTTTTTAAAAAAGAAAAACTTTTTTTTTTAACTGAAATGCAATAAATATATATTTTTTTGTACAGTATTGACTAAATTACAGCTGCCGTCCCCCCGGTTCTCTGAAAACAACTCTAACCATCTTTCAGAATATGACCTTTTTTGAGTCTGTGTTCTCCAGTTAACCATTGACCGATTGTTAAATTAGTTGACCGCAACTTAATTAATCGATTCATCACAATTAATCCAATTTATCGTATCGGTCCTAAATAAATGCCTCCAGAAAAAGAGTTTATAGACAGATAAGACATAGATTGAGCTGTTGATGCCAAATAGAGGCATTCGAAGCTCAGGACACTGCAAACACCGTCAAGCACGGTGGTGGTAGTATCATGGATTAGAAGAAATTGTCAAAACAAGGGAAAGAAATAAATGAGTCGCATTGATGTCAAAAGAAAATATGCAGCAGCACTTGAAATATAATTTTGCAACGACCAAAGTATGCAGAATAACGTTCCTGAAGGAACCACGAAAACACGGACAGTTAACAGATTGCAAGAAGAAAAAAAAAAAAAAAGAGGTTGCCCGGCCCAACGAGTCTTCATCTGGAACATTACAATGATAGAGTGAGCGTTTCGCAGAAATAGCATAAAAGCTGAGCTAGTCATGGATCGGGGCCGTTGCTGACCACGGTCGTCCCTTTCTGAACACAGTGTACCCATCTTTTGATGGCCACTAATCCGCCCCGTAAAACAGCTCAGATCATCTCCAACTGGTTCCTTGAAGATCATAACGGCGACTTTCAAGGTCCTCCAACGGCCACGGGATCTCAAAAGACGGTTGAGCCGGGTATGAGTAAGGTGTGTCTAATAAAGTGGCCTGTACTGAGTCTGCAGCAACAAAGGAAAAATGTCAGATTCAAAGAAATTTAGTTACAATATCTGAAGAAATCTCTCTTTGGGAAGCAAACAAAGACAAAGAAGAAAATAATAATTTGGGAAGAAGAGACTCAATGGTGTTATGGAATCTGTCTCTAATGAAAAGAGAACGTGATTTAGACAAAAGTTAAACCAGGCTGTTTATAGCACATCACTGACACACATGCCCTAATGTGGACAGGGATCGGTTAAAACAAGACCTAAACGGCTAAGTGAGGGCAGCGGGGTACAGCTATCGCTCACACCAGAACTCCTTCAACACTTTAAATTTGGAGCTGAAATCGAAACTGAAAGACACGTTTTCCTCGTCGCCCGGCCGTAATATAAAATCCGTCGTTGCGTTGCTCGGTGTTGTGATGACGGGTCGCTATGACAGGAATGCTGACTCATCCTTTGACGACTGACTGCTAAGCATTAAAATCATTTGACTCATTTGAGAGGGACTCTCTCTCTCTCTCTCTAAATGTTTACATGCGTCGACCTGCGACGGACAAAAGATCCCGCTTCAGCAAAGCACCATGAGGCGAATGAAAAAGCTTCAGGAAAACATTCTCTGGCTGAACGTACAAAATGCAAGATTAGTAATTAAAAATCTAGGAAAGAGGCAGTTTTAAGGTTAAGCATTTATTTTCTAAAACCTCTGACGTTTAATTTTGCCGACATTTAGCTGTGAGGCCAAGGATTGTGAACTTTATCTCTTTAGAAGATTTTCCTTTCTGTTTCTTGGTATTTATGCGTTGTTTACGACACTGCCTTGCGGCACTTTGGTCCCTTCACTCTGTTCTAACAAGAGCATTGTTATGAATCGTTGATTTGCAAAATTTACCACCTCATTCATTTGTGCTTTTATACAGCCATTAAGAAACCTCTGCATTATTCTGGACATATTTTAGTGGGTTGTTGTTCTGATGAGGTCCGGTTTTTAAGTGTAGTCTGTTTGTCTTTAACCGGGTTGAGTCTGGCTGATTCTAGAGTGACACATGAGACGGTTTGAGTTTTGGGAACATTTTCCTGCTGCAGTTATAAGATATGCCCAAATTTCAACCAGTTTAGATGCTGGTCTCAGGTGAAGTTTCATTCTCATTCCAGAAACACTGAGGAATGCAACATCAACCACGTGAAGAAAAACATGTCCGCAGCATGATGTGCAGTGACACAAATTTCCTGTTCACAGGAGGCTGAGTCACGACTAAACGATGCAAATTATGTGTGCTAATAATATTTTTGTCCTTTTACTTTTAGTGATTGAATATTGTCACAACGTTGTGTTGAGATTGTGATGAAATAAAAAAAGACAGGATGACCGTCGTAACGGATATTCTCATCACCATCATAATGAGTTGTGTCTCGAGATCAACAGATTAGTTCAGCAGCTCTATCAAATTTCAGCGACTGAAACGACCTGATCTTAAAAGTTGTGCTTTATTTCATTGACTTCATTTTTATTTTCTCTTATTTATAGTCACACGAAGAACTCGGTTTGCCTCCTGGGATGTTGTTCCATCTACTTTTTTGTTCTAAAACCTAAAACGAAAAACTCTGTTTGAAAAATTTCAACCACAAAAAAATGTAATTTACAATGACATATCTCAAAAACTGCAGTAGTTTTCTTTTTCTTCATGTCGGTTTCGTGAACACACTTGGGTTTTTGTAGGACTCGCTGCAGAAACATCTCTTTGAATTGTCAAGGTTGCCATCTGATCTCCATGTTGACAGTTTGGGTCAATTGTTGAGTCTTGGACACAAATCGTACCAGTGACGCCAAATATCCCTAAAAGAAGCTCACCTCCAAGCTCTCGTTGACCTCTATCCCTCCGTCGTTGTCGTCGTCCAGCTGCTTGTGGATGTGCCGCAGCGCCTCCAGGCTGAAGCGGTCGGCCTCGCCCACGCATGGCGGCATCACGATGAGACACGGGTCTACAGAGAAGAAACGCGCCACGTCAGTCCATCGTACCCAAATTGCACCACATGTGAAATACAAATTCTAATAAAAAAGGGTGTTTTAATTTCCCAAAGACAAGAGATATTTGTTGCGTGACTCACTGAAAATGGCCCCCAGCGCAACGTAGAGACACCAACAAATGGAGATCACTTTCAAGAGTCACAGTGGGAAAGCCACAATGACAATTAAATTAGACACGTTTTAATTATTTCAAGGCAATCCTGGAAGACTAAAATACAAGAAGTAGCATTTAATCAGTGAAGACAGGCAATTTCTTTGCGACTTATTTTCAAGATACACGCAGGATTTCAATTTAAAATTCAGGATTTTGTGGGTTTTTAGAGGAGCTTCTTCTGATATAAGAACAGAATATATCCACGTGTTTTAAAAAGCAATGAAATATTCAACCTATTACATCGAGTACCAAATGTTTTGTTGTAGTTTCTGCAACAATGAGAAGCAGCCTTTGTTTACTGACACATAAGTTGCATCATCCACAGAGTGAAATAAGACTAATGCTGCACCGAAGCCATCAGTCATGTCAAAGGGAGGAAAATTAATACGGCAACATTGAGGCAGTTCAGTGCTGTTCGCCTCCAGGGTTGTTCCAGCTAACAAGGCTCCAATTGCATGAAATCTTCCTCATCTAAAGGTTTGAAATGCAGCTCACAAACACAGAAATTTGTATTTTCAGCACACAAATCACTTTAAAACACTTCAGTTCACATTCTATTGACTAAATAGGAATAATCTGCTGCACTGTTAAGAGCTCCAGACTTCACTTCGAGTTAGAAAAACCTGCAAAATGTATACTTTTTAAGCTACTGGCTGCAATTTTACTGTGAAACAACAGATGTGCGTGAAAGTTCAGTGACTCTTAAATAAAAGCAGAAAGAGACTAGACATCATTAGGGGGAAGGAAATATCTGGATTTTTAGGATTTGACACTGAATAATTCCAACATTTCAACAAGCGCGAGATTCCAACAAGGTTGCGTCAAGACTTCGGTGTCAGCCAATCAGCTCTCATTTATCTGACGGCTGTCGTTCGTCAGCTTTTCAACAAAAAGATTTTTGTCGGATTTTCGACAAAAGCCGGTTTGACCACAGAGTTCAAACTGGTTTTTGACCGAGCTGGTCAAAACCCTGTCAGGTCAAATGCTAACTGGCTTTTGACCTAAAGGAATAATCTTCAGGTCAAAAGGTTGACCTGAAGATATTCTTTGAATATGCGGCATTTGAAGTATTCCGCATACTTTAGCCGTAAAATGTGGTAAGATAGTCAGTGATCAAGTAAAATGTCATAATCCTGACAGCCTGTTGAGTTATTAATTGTACAACAGATGAAGCAGAGGTAGCATAAAGCAGATTTCTCTTTAAAACAGCAGTGGAAACCTCTGCTGAATGTTGTTGTCATTCCTGCGGCGTCCCTTAGCGTTCCCCTCGTCTTGTTTTTATTTGACCACCCCTGAACTGGAAAGGAGCCACATTGTCTCCAGAGTCCCCACACACACACACAAACCAAAGTGTTTGAAAATCCTCAGAAAACTGCAGCTCAGGCTCAAAACACGCAAACGCACACACCGCATTTGTCCCAATTTCAAAGACATCAGTCAAACTGAACAAAGACGTTTTTCCACCTCAAAGATGGTCAGTCGTGTTCTGGCCTCGGTCCAAGCCAGAAGAACAACCGTGTTCTGCGCTGGCAAGAGTTCAAACAGAAGCGAGCAACCGCAAAGCCAAGACACCACCACCTAACACGCCCAAACCCCGGTCTGTAATTCAGGTTGGCAACAAGAAACCCGTCAGTGCCTGAAATGGCGATAAAAAAACCCCGAAAGAGTGATTAAAGAGCAACAGTAAAAGAAAAAAAGCATAAAACAGCCGTGCCTTTTAAAACAGTTCATCTTTGGTAATTACTTCCAGGGCACAGAATAAAACTGAGCACTAGAATAAGATTACGAAACTTTAAAGATTCAGGAAATAATATTGCGTGTGTTTTCTGAAAATATTGGAAATTGTTTCAATTGTTTGATTTAATTTTGCTTTTCGTTCACAGTGCTGCAGTCACAAGAACCATTTCTACACCAGAATGTTTCCTGACACTGTGCAGATTATGCTCACAGACACTGGAGGCTTCTGCACCTTCAGCCTTACTGAAAGAGCAGATCTTACTGATGCAGTACACCATCAGTCATGACATCCACCAAAATATATGTCTAATAAATCTTTTATTCATACATCGAGTGCATTGGAAAGGAATAATGCACAAAAATCCGGTAGAATTTCAATCGGGTCAATCAGAATTGTAGTTTTCCAAATACTGAATTAACAGTCGAGTTGTTTGGCTCGGCGCTTCTCTTTCCGCAGCGGAGGATGGTTGTTTACAGCGCAGGCGATTCACCGTACGCTTTCATGGCGTCGAACTGGTGTGTTGCACACACCACAGCCAAATGTTCTCAATGAAATTCAAAACGTCAGAGTCCACCCCTACAGGACGCTTCGTTTCTGAAGCGAAGCGGAGTACGGGGGGCTGGTTTTTATTTGGCTACTCTGCACCTAGAAAAGGACAAAAAGTATATAATCCCCACACCCACTGAAAAAACAGTAGTTAAACAATTACACACACTCTGTTTGTGCAAGTGTGCAGGATATATAATATGAGCCACTCCTTGCTCATTTTAATCCCCCTCCTAATCCCCACTTATGATGTAAGAGTAAATGTTTGACAGTGTGGCAAATACATTTTGCATTTGAACAGCAGACTTAAGAACTCACCACGTCCCTCCTTCTCACAAATGTTCCTGTGCAATTTGGAGGTCAGTCCAGGAAGAAGCTGGCTGGTCATTGTGAACAAACATTCGAACAGCCCATATTTTTGTTGGAGGCAGTCGTGGTACTCAGACGCCACTTTGGTTGTGTGGAGGTTTGAGGTGAATTTGCGACAGCGGTCGAAATGCTGAAGTATTTCTCGTTTTAACCGTCCAACTGCATTTTCATGAACATATTGAAGGTTTGGAGGGCTAACTGATGTTAGCAGCTACTTTGTTTTTTCCCGAATTTAGGGGAAAAAAAACAATCAAATTCATTGTAGTTGCATGGTCAAAGAAAAGCATCAGTCTGAAGAGCGTTTCTTGTGTCAGGTGAAGGAAGTGGCACGATGACTGAGCTCAGGCGAAGCATGATCACTTGTTTGTGTGAAAAAGGGCACAGTGGGTTAGTATATCAGAACTGGGCTGGATTTAAAAGCAATGCAGTGAAGAGGAACCTTGTGGAAACGTCACGGGTTACTTCCTGGCAGGCCAAAATGATGAGCACCGGCCTTCTCTTAAACCTCCGAGAAACAGGAAGGAGGCGACCACATATCGCTCTAAACCACTTCTCAACACAAACACAGGGTGAAAGAGTCGTAGGACGTCAGAAAAGTCTTAGTCAAAGAGGCCTGTGTCTGTTTTCAGTCAGAAAGCACCTGAGAACGACTTACATAACGTATTTGCCTAGATCATCTGGGAAGTTTACATAGTCTGCTGTTTGCATAGCAGCGTGCATGTCTATTAGGCTGTTTGGTTATTTAAAGAGACACAGAACTTTTCTTTGGGTTTTTACAAGCCAGGGCCGAGACGCACGCACACAGCTGCACATCCTATTGTGAGTCCGAGTTTAACTCTTCAGTGGGTTTTGCAGGACTGACAGACTTGGCTTCGTTTCTCTCTACAGGCTGCTGTCGCGGCGGCATCATTCCCCATGATCTGACTTGTCTTCCCACACAAGAAAAAACGAGAAGACAGGGTAAAAGAAGGAAAAACTGTCAGTCGCAGCTGGACTACCTGCTGTGCAACTCAGGAAGATGACAGCGCAGGCCTTTCCTTCCCAGGTGTCCCACTTTATTTTTATATGATTGAGTACGTTTAGGAACCGCCGTTAGCACAACAAAGAGGAACAGGAAGTGCCCCGCGCTGACCTCGAGCTCTCCCGGGGAGAAGCACGCTTAAAAACAAAACAGTGTAGCCTTAAAGACGACAAATTTGGAAAGCACTGGGTTATTTTTAGTCCCGGCTGTCAGCGCGTAAGACAAAAAATAGAAAAATAAAAAAACTCAACAATGGCAGAGGTCTCCCTCGCTCGAGCAGGCGTCTGTCTGAGCGCACAGACAGACGCACAGGCGGCGCGAGCGGGAGAGTGGTAGTAAAGCCGTTTGAGTTGCTTTAACTCAAACGCATGCGGGCTGTCGCAGAGAGGGCAGCAGCTTGGCTTCAATAGAGTCTGATAACAAAGGCATTTAGCTGTCAGCCTCTTCCTTTAAAGTGAAATGCTGCACCTGAACAGAGTTTTTCTTTCTTCTCCTTCTCCTTTTTAACACAATATATGCATGTCATTAACAAGCCTCGGTCTTTGTTTTCACGAGGAGCTGAAGAGAAGGAGACAGGAGGAGACAACGATGAAGACAAAGTGCTCTGTGGTCTGGGACTTCCTCAGACATGACCCTCGTGGCATTTGGTCGACTGTACAGTCGCCGTCTGAAAATAGATAAAACATCCACCATCCCGGAGCCGTATTGGGAGAAACAGAATAGAAGGAGCAACCTTAAAAGAAAGAAGAAAAAAATTGAAGCAGCTAAAAAAATTTCAAAAAAAAAAAAAGAAAAATAATAAAGTATAAAGTTTTTCTTGTTTTGACAGCCTGCATTGTGTCTCATTGGGGTTTTAAGTGATAAACCAACACAAATCCATGCAGAATCATTAAATAGAATGAAAATAATGCAAACATTGAAAAGAAGTGTGGTGTTCATTTTTAATTTGATCCCTTTTAATTTTTTTTTTTTTTAAAAGTGCAGTCAATATTCTGTAAAGGTCACCAAGTGTCCATCCAGTTGAAAATCTAAGAGATTTCCTTTTATAGATGCTCTCAATCCAATCTGAAGAGCTCAAGCTGTTTCCCGAAGAACAACAGGAAAAAATTTCAGTCTCCATGTCTGAAAATACGAAGCTGTTCAAGCTACTTTTACCGGGCACTTTACAGCTTTTCGCTTTTTCCAAAAAGAAAACTAAACACTTCCATTTATAAAGACAGCTGCATCAGTTTCAGATGGCTGTAAATCAACGGCATGAGTGTCATCGTTTTCCCTGCAGTGACGATTAAAACCGGTCTCGGAGAACAAGCGGAGACTTTAAATCATCTCTTCACAGACCACAAAGGGAGATCTCTACGTGGCACCGAGCTTAGCTCCAATTCCGTCTTCGCTATAACTTGATCCGGGACGAGGAGCCTGATTCAGGGTAAGCGTATATGAGAAGAGGGAGTGTGCGTAGGGGTAGCGGGGAGTTAAGACAGCGGGGGCACGGTGGGTTTGATGATCTGTGACTGTGGGGAGCTGAGGCGGCCTCTTTTCACCAGCACACCAGCTTGAGATTTCTCAGGATCCTCTGCTGTCTCCTCCTCTTCCACACACAAACACACACACACACACACACTAATCCCTCTTTCTCCAGACACAGTCATTTTTCATTGCAGCATTATTCATCATACAGCAACTATTAATACAGACTCAACGGCTGGCAGAATCAGAAAGAGGCTCAGTCAAGAAATAAATTAATCTTCAACACGTTTATGCAGTAAAACTCTCGATTGGCCAGATAAACATACCACTGTTAAAGTTGCAGGTTTTTGAAATTTAATAAAAATGTGACTTATGTGCCATTTAAAAAAATAAGATAAAATAGGGGAAGACGGTTGGACACAAGTGCATGCTTTGTAGAAGCAACTTTTCCTTCAGGTTAGTGTTTCATCCTGTTTTGAGTTCACCTCGACTGTCAATCTGATGAAACAGAAACACAGTTCGGATCCCCCAGCAGTAGTCATTAAATGCAGCACCAATACTCCATCGGACTGCGGATGATGAATGTATATAAGGTAATTACAGAGTTGCATTCATGCCATTAACAACGTTTGGTGAAGCTTTGGTTTAGCACAGCAGGAAAACGGTTTTATGGCAGGCACTGAGGTCTGTCCAACAGCCAACTACACTCTTCCACTGCCAACGCAGCAGCTGTAACCAGATGCATGTTTTTCAGCAAAAGCATGCTTGTGGAAATAATGCATTGCTTCATCTAAAATCTTTATTGGCTACTTTCAGGCCGGGGTTTGTTTGCAGTGACCTAACAAAACATCAACTTGTAAAACTGACATTATTTACTTTATTTAATGCCAAATGTAACACCACTGCAACATTGAGTAGCGCCATTGCCTGTTGCGAGTTTCAATGCGCCTTCTCTGACGAAAGCAAGATCCTAAGAATCAGTTTGTAAAGAGCTAATTGTTCTTGCAAATGCATCAGGAAGAAGCTTTCTGGTTGTCTGGTATGAGGAATGCAAAATATGTTTGCATTCCTCATCCTCAGGGTTTGTTTGCAGGAAATCCCCAGGGTTCACCTTTGGCTCATTAAATTTGAATCAAGATAAGTATTACTGCAGCTGCTGCAGGAGAGTTTAGATAAGCTCAGAGTCCACATTAGCGAGACTCGGAGCTGAGATGTAAAAGGTGTCCCTAAGTAGGTAGGCAGTCGAGTCTTTTCAAGTCGCCATTTTGCCTTCTCTGTGTGTTTCACGAAAGGACCGATTGGGAGAGGGGAGTATAGGTCAACTCGTCTCTGTTACGCAACACAGTCCTTAAACGACATACCGACAGGAACAAGTCGGCTGAGGTAGTTTCGGGGCAAGTCAGGTCCTGTGTGAAGGAATGAGTCATGTGATCAAAAACCGGATGTTACTACTGGCGGAAAAGACAAAGAAGACAACAGGAAGTGGTAGGAAGACGAACAAACTTATTCCCGTGTGATTCTAAGAAAAAATTTTATTTAAGTGAAACACTGCAATTGCAAAATGGTTTGGGGAGTTTTTGGCACAATTTAGCAATTGAAAAATTGTGTCAACTTTGTAGCTGATTTTGTCGTGTGCAACAAAGTTTTGCGCACATTTGTAAAGGAAACACAGCCAGTAAGTGTCTGTCTATCTAAGCTTTGCTCTGCGCCAACTTTAGGTGATGAAAATGGCTCAGCTTTGGTCAATTTCGATGCAAAAGAGTTCATCTCTTTCGAAATGGTACAACTTCATACATTTATTATTCTGACAACAAGAGTTTTCTTTGAGCCAAGTAAGGACATTTAAAAGAAAGGCAATTCAGAGTAACACAAGAACAAAACATGCATTATTTTGGACTGTGGGAGGAAGTTGGAGCACCCAACTTCCTCCCACTGTGTGAACCTGGCCGAGGATGTGATGTCAGAGTGGACCGTCGTACATGCTGCCCATGTGGCAGTCTCATAAGTCAAGCTGACGGGTCAGTATTAAAGGCGGGGTAAATAAAGCTTCGGGAGAGTCTACCATTTCAGCTCATCAGCAACCGTTAGTAAGACACAAATATCATCAGCCACCGTCGAGAGCAGAGGTATGAGAAGGGTGGAAGAGAGGCAGTTAAACAAGATACAGAAAGGGTTTGTTACTCTCGGTTTTCACAAGTTGGTCACAAGAGTGCAATGTTAAAAACAGACCCCATTTTAAGAAGCATTCTTGTCCAAAAGTAGTTTGGGGATCGAAATGAGTCACTACAGAGACTGAATCCGACTGGCAACTGGGACCTTGTAAGACGTGTTTCAGCGCCGATGCTTTACCATTATTCATTTGACGATGTGCTGACAGATGAGTGTTTAAACTCCTTGTGTTGAAGCCAGGCGTGGCAGAGGAATGTGTTGCAACAAAGTCACCAATGACAATATACGATTACACCCGATGAAAAGACAACCACTGCCGTCCACAAACACAAATTGGGGTTCTTGAAAGACGCCATGATAAGCCGCCTCTGTAAGCCATTTCCAACATGTCTGAACGAACCTTCATCCGCTCTGAAAGACGACAGAATACAGAACATATCGAGCACATAGCATAGGAGGAGGCGGATCAGCTCAGGGCTCTGCGGTTGCAGAAACAAACGACTGTGACGTTTTGCCGGCTTACAGGAGCCCACTCCTTTTGCGAAAAATCTTGAGCATCTCAAGCAACGGTAATCCTCTGCTTGGGCAACAGCTTGAAACAAGAGGGCAGATGAAGAGGAAGGGCCTCAACATCTCGCTTAGTCTGACGAGAAAACTTCCAGAAAAGGAGACGTTCCCTGCTTTCTCTCAGGAATGTTTGAGCAAGAACCAGAACACGGGATGTGCGATGCATGCCTCAGACGCGAGGAGGAAAGGGCACCGCGAGGCCGAGCAATCATTTAATTAGCTGAACTCGCCACGCTCCTCTGGACAGGAGGTTAATGGAGTGTCTACAGAGAGACAAAGGGGATAGTTGAAGAAAAGCATGATGGGAGTTCAGTATGTACATTCAGTATGTATTGTACAAAGACCAAAAACAGTAGAAAATAACTTCTACTACTGTGCGTGCCTCCTTGTTAATCCCAGCTGGGTTTATATGTTCCCCCATCTCTCCCGGGGCCTGAGGGATGGAAAGCTAAAGAGAAGATTACAAATGTGTCTTTGGCTTTCCAGCAGAAACAAAATAATTTTTTACAGTCACATAAATTAAGGTTAGAATTTCCGGGGGGAGGGGGGGAAGCCCTGGAAACACTCTTGTGTCAAAAGTGTTCACTCACCCTCATTAAATTCAGGTGTTCTACTAAGTTTCATTGCCACGTGTATGAAACCCAGCACAACGGGGAACGCTGCTACAAACATCTGAGGAAGAATTGGCTCCAGTCGTGAAATTTCCTCACTGCTAAATATTCCACAGTTAAGAGGCATTAAGAGTGATTGGAGAAGACAGAAACTCAGCCACAAAGTGGTGGATCGTATAAAATTAAAGAGCGGGGTCAGTGCATGATGAGGCTCGCAGTGAGCAGAGGTCACCAAGTTTATGCATTCAGTAGCTGCAGACCTCCCAATGTCAGATTACTTCAAGAACAAGCTACACAGAGCTTCACAAAACGAGTTTCCATTGGCAAGCCGCTACTTCCAAGCCATCCTGAGCATCAGATGCATCAGCCTCTCTGGGTGCTTTCACACCTCATACTCCGGTACACTCAGTTTGATTGGGAACCAAAATTGCAACATTCGCTACATTTTCAGCTGGTGCTGTTTGCTTCCACACCTTGACCTTGTTTTTTAGTTGAAGTTGAGTTCACCTTTTTTGGCACCAGAGTTCAGTTAAGCATTTAAACTTTTTTGAGCACACCAAGATTTTTGACACTATTTCAGGCTCCTAATTGTGTGGATCAGTGTGATTCCTCCTGCTCCAACATAAATCCAACAATACACACAGTAAGCTACACAAAGACTCGTGAAAGTTGTTGAGTAAAAGCTAGAGGAATCTGCCCAAAGGCCTGGCCACCTTGGGAGAACTTAAGACTGGACACCATTAGCCAAGTCTTGTTGTCCAACATGAGTGTCTGACCTCATAGATGTGCTTCTGGAAAAAATGGCCATACATTCTTATAAACATAAAACCATGAGGAAATACTCCCCAGACCAGTAAAAGTAATTTTAGCTGCAAGTTTACAGAAATGGTATGAACAGCACCTTAAGCTTTGCAACCCCATTACAGCAAAAATGAGTACAAAGAGCTGAAAAGGTGTGGGGAGGTAAGAAACATTGTTGAGACAGACGTACATGTATTTATATCTCTACAATCTCAAGGGAATGTCATTAGAATAACAAATCAAAGACAGGAATCTCAAGTCACTCTTTAAACAATATTTCTAGTTGTGAACAGAAGACCGGGTTGAGCAACGGAATGAGGCTGAACCAACAAAAAATGAAATGAAGCCTTTCCCAGGTGCTTCGAGAAACAACGGTAAGATCCTTTGTCACGCATTTCGTCTGAATTGACTTGTGTGGAAAGGTTTCCGAATGCAATTCCTGGGAATTCACACAACGATGGAGCACGCCTTGTCCATACAGGGCTTTTTTTTCCCCCTTCCTTAAAAAGTGTCAGACTGATTAAGCTGGAAGAAGAGTTCCTGGTGGGAATGTATCACTTAATCGTTGAAGGGATACGAACTTAAGGCTTTAAAGTGTGGCATTAGGTCTATTCTCAGACAAAGGAGGGACAATAAACACATAGGCTGTCTGCCACTCATATAAAATCTCCTCCACAATCCTTTAATTTGCAAATCAAAAACCTGTCCTCGTTCAGCACATCACTTTTTCCATCTGCAACCGCCTGCTTTAGATCAGCAAACGCCCGAACGGCGAGATAAGAAACGTTTATGCCTTTTGGCAGCATTCTAGTCTGAGGCCTGCAGCTTTATGCTTCAGACAAAGTAACTGTCAAAACTACTGATTTTACAAGTCATTACGTCTGTTGATCAGTTAATCAAGTAGGTTCAACGCGTGATTAATTAGTTCCAGTTGACTGCTACTTTCAGTCTGAAGTCCTACAGAAAGAGCAAGGGCAGACTTAATTTTTTTACCTATTGTTTTATTAGTTCGTCCTTCGTGCACTGCTCTATTCGGAGGGATCCAAAAAGTTGGTAGAATGCTAGTAATTGTAATAAATACACATTAGAATTGATCATGTGGCAAAATCTTGTGTATAAAGCAGTGAAAAATACAATACTCCACGTTGCAAATTCTTGATTTAGGATTTATTTTAATTGATACTTTCACCACTGAATCTTACATTTATGTTGTATCATTAAGTTGAATCAAAATCCAAAGGCCAAGACTCTGGAGAGGCCAACGAAGACTTTTATTGGTAGCGCAGAAATGCCAGGAACAAAATGTTCAAACTACCACTGTTACCTTTCAAATTTACGAGGTTTTTTGTGCCGAGTTTCTCAGTACTCAGATTTGTTAATTTACAACGAAATATAGATTTGGTTCTTTTCCAGCATCCTGTGCGCGTCCTTCATCTTCCTGCAAGACCGGATTCTGTCCTGTTATTTTTTTTTTTTTTTCATTGCCGCTTCTAAATTTGGATGCGAGGATGGGAGAGATGAACTCCGGAAAACCTGCAGGTTAAAATGTAACAAGTAGTAGGGGTTGCTATAGTAAGTAATGCGTTTTCTAAATTTTAAACTTTTTCAAAAAATGAAAAAAGGTAAGAGTCTTCCTAATTTTTAATCTTTTCCCTAAAGGGAGCCAAACAGTTTTGAATTTGCAACAAGAGTATCTGTGGGACATTTTCAGCCATTCTGCAGGTTTAAGGAAGGCTTTTCCTGGAGACAGAGAACACTGACTGCTTTGTTTTTCTTTTTGTTTTTTTCTGTTTTTCAGGCCAGTCCTTATAAATAACCATTTTCAAAATAAAGCTCCTGGTGTTCACTACTTGCCACATGTTTATTCTTAAATTGTGTTTTTGTCCGTCACCAAAACACTTAAGATTTGTTCCACGTGTCAAGCTAATTGTACAGAAAATGCAATATCACAGGTTAACCAGCGTAAATCTGTTTTTGGACCAACAAGGGTAATTCACAAAACCCATTATTTTTATGGTGTGTTGAAAAACGGGCTATTCAAGGATGAACTATGAAGAGGTAGTTTTAGATACAACATTTTAATTGGAGGTTTTAAAAAAAAAATAAAAAAAAAAAAAAACAAGAAAAAAAATCTAGAAATAATTCAAGGTGATTCATTCTTAAGAATTTATTTGTTTATTTTTAATATTTTTTATTGTTTAACCGAAGAGATTGGAACACGTCACAACTTTGTGAAAGGTTGCTACCGGCAACGTGTCTAAATATCCCATTTACATTTGGTTCTTTCCTGTTTTTTGCTGTGTGTGTGTGTTTGTTTTTGTGGACACACCAGAACACGAGTTTTATTATAAAAACGTTTTATTAGTAATTCAGGCAATGATAAGCATCTTTAAGGTCTTCCCTCAAAATCTTGAAAACAAATTGTGACACGTAATCAACCTGGACAATCAGTATTTCGAAAAACTTTTTTATTTATTAATATTTTGAGTAAAAGGAAAAATAAAACTCAGCACAGGAAACTTTCCTAAAGCAAAGGTTGCAGAGGGTTCCTGTGTTGAGACAATGTGCTTCTTTTGTTGCTTTCATTGTTTGTGTTTTTTTATTATTGTTCTTTTTTTTTTTTCCTTTTTGCAAAAATATGACAAATATCTGTGTGTAAAGGGAAAATATGGGGCTATTTTTCCAAAAGCAGCTTTCTAACAGGCTTAACAAAAGTCAGCGTTTTATTAAATTAAAAATGGTTAGGTGTCTTTGGTTGAAGAGGAAACCGTAGACCAAAGAAAAAATTTTTACGCCTTGGAATAAGTCTGGAGAAATATTGATAAAGACCAATGTAAAAGGTAACGAGGAACTGTAGCTGCTTGGTAGGATAAATTGTCAATTTTGGGATCAAAATAAAGTTTAAGTGCCAATGGAAGGATAACTGGGCTAATTTAACGGATTTAATCTAACAGGAAAAATAACCTGGGTTCTTGAGGAATGAAAAGAACCCTAAATTTTAAATACATTTCCTAGCAACAATCAAACGTTAATATGGAAAGAGAGATAAACTCTTTTTGAAATACGTTTCTCTCGGTCTTTCTTGTAAATGACGCCGTTATGAGTACAGGTCAGAGCATGACCGTCAGTGGAGACAGAACCGAGAAGGGCCAGCATACCAAAGAAATCCACACCACTCACTGCCCTCCTTACCCGGGCCCACCGCATCACGTGCCCTCTGCCAAGGGAAAGTCCCTGAAATCCGAGGGGGCCGCTTCTCCGTGCTCATGTCCAGCATTAAATCTCAAAAATTTCACCTGAAAATATGTGTGCCGTGTGCATTGCTGGGAAAGAAGTGGCAAACAACACAGCGACGGTGCCCCTTTAACAGTTTTAGACCTCTGTGAAGGACACAACACTGGTTTCTTCCGGTGTTAAGGTGAGAAGTATTATCACGGTGGGAGCCCACTCTCTCGGTGACCCCTATCCGTCTTTTATCCAGGCGGATTTGAGCCGCCGCTGGGATTGGCTTCCGTTTCAAGAAGCCGACAAAGGTGAGTTTGCACTAAAACAACGTCATCTGTCCAATTTATCATCAAGCATAACCGTCAGAAGAGCTTGAGTAATTGATCATCCAACCCTTTAAGCTACTGCATAAGGAAACTAAAAATAGAGGAAGTGACACCTAAAAAGGGAACTGAGACCATTTTCTTTTCCACTCAGGTTTATGCACACAGACCTGCCACTCTTTACGTCTCTCTGTGCCGTTGCTGGTAATGAAGGGCTCACCCAGCTTGTGTGCTGCCAGCTGGGGACATCAACGCCTTAAAATGAGCAGCACAGGGACAACAATAGACTCCCGTTCCGTTCCTCTGGGGATGTGTGAGGGCAGCCTCTGCTACTGGAAGCTGCCACTCACAGCAGGAAACAGTTTACAGCGGAGCACACTGACCTACATCCCCTGGTGAAACAGTGAATCAGCTTATTGGCTGCAAAGGGGGGCTTGCTTATGGACGCATTATCTGAAACACCTGTTGTGTGCCTTTTAGATTCAGGAACGTACCACTAGGGTTATTTTTTTTCATTTATAGGTCTTCTATCAAACATATACTGGAGAAGAACTGGAGATCCGAAATCATGTGATGGGTGGATCTCTGTGCAACAATTTGCCACCCAACCAACTTTCAACACTCCCTTTGGATGTGATCTTGGACACAGAAACACAATCCCATCAAGCTAACAGAAAACGCCGCGTCACTTGTAGATCGGTTTGTCACCATGGCGACAGGCCTCAGGAACAGTAATGAGCGTTCTGGACCCACAGAGGCAATGTTAGCCACAAGAAAACTTCCTCCACTTGCTAACAGGGTGAATAAAGGGGCTTAAGAACTTGGGGTGGGAGGTGACACAGCGATAAGGTCTCCAGAAACAGACGTGTTTTGAATGCAGTCATTAAAAAGTTAACTGAGTTTTTTCAAACTCCCGTGTTTCCATTAAGCAAATTTATTTTTAGAGTAATCCCAATTTGCGCAATTACATAGTCAAAGAAAATGCATCAAGGAAATCACGAGACTCTCTTGAGCAAAAACGAATATATATTTAGCTTTATGACACATTAGCTGGACCTCCAGCACCATCGTCATTGTTTTCGTCTGCCAACAGAGCAAGCACTTTTCATTGCTGCTATACATTTAAGCAGCTGCATCAAGATCAGTGACTTAGAAGCTCCCAAACAAAGTGATAAAAAAAAAAGACTGCATGTTTGTGATTTCTCTGGGGCCCGTAGAGCTGACTGTGCACAGTGGAACGATGCACAAAGTATCCAACGTAATGAAGAATAACACACTGTACACAACGCACAGATTGGCAGAGTGTGTTCCATCAGAGACCTCTGCAATTCTGCATTAATAAAGACTAGTACAGGTGGTTCCACCTAACCATAGGTATAATTATTATGCCGCTATCTCCTACTGCTCTCCATTGATGTATTATTCAAAGTTAATACTGCCATAAACTTTGTGTTCCCTCAGTTTTTTTTTCTCTCATAGAAAATTCTCCCATTTCACTCGTTCAGCATCTTTTTTCCGGACAGAGCCATTAATTGAGACATTGCTGTCATTAACTTTTTCTTAGGAATGGTATTCCTAACTTTCTGTGCCTAAATGAGTTTTCCACAGACAGAGCTGGTGACCACGGTGTTGCTCCCACTGAGTTCGTGTACGATTAGTTTTTGTCCGCATACAAAGCTCTTCTGGTTATCTCTGTTTTTAGCTGGGGAGTTTTTTCCACGGCAGTTGAAGTGATTTGTAAAAGAGCTACAGGGCGGGTGCAAACTTTTCTCAAAAGTGAAGAAAAAGGACACGGCGTGTTGAAGAGCGAGGACATTATGAAACGTTCACATTCACACTGTGACCCCAGGGCAAACCCAAATTTTTCTCCTAAGACTCCAGCTCATCCTGTCTTTCCTCAAGTGTGCGCGTGTGTCAGATTGACGGAACGAAAGGCTGGCCGACAGCAGCATGCAAATTCCTGCGCTCCCAGCAGAACTTAAGCAAGCAGTCAGAAGATAAGCAAATGTTGAACCTCCCCTCCAAACAAATCCCTTTATTAATGCAATCAGTGAGCCATGAGATGATAAGAGTCACCTCCAATTGGTCTCAAAACACAAGAAAAAGACAGATTGACTTTGTCCAAAAGTTTGACCGAGCTGCAGATGCTAAAGGAATGCAAGCTGCATGTGTTTATGCTGATGCACAGCAGCCACTTACCGCATATTAAGATTACATAACGCGTCTGCCTGTAACCAAGACAACCATCAACCCGCCGGCTCGTCACATCGCAACCAAAGGGAAGCGCAATGTTTGTCGAAACGCCAAACAAGAAGATTAAAGTGGGAGAGGTCACATTTGTACAAAACAGACACCTCCCTGTTGTCTGTCTCAAAAATGCTCCTCCGCTTGCTCCTTCGGATCACCGCCGGTGATTTATGATGTGCATTGTTGGGCAAAAAACACACACGGAGTGATATACTGTGCTCCCCGATGGTGCATTCCCAGTAAAGCAGGAGCTGTAAGATGTTGATAAAATTCACAGTGAGGAACAGCCTGTCAGATGCTTCAAGGAGACAATAAAATACAGTTGCAACCTGGTGCAAAACATCTCCCCAACTTTGGTTTTCAATCCAAATCCTATAAAACCAAGACAAGCAACAAATCCAGCATGTCCTGTTATGAATTTCAGATTAATCTTGTAATTATGCTTATTTGGACTAAACCAACAGAGAGAAGAAGGGGAGAGGGACTAAAAGTTATCAATTATTTCCACATTTCTTTGTAGTTTGTTGGCTTAACAATGTATAATAAGACACATTATAAATTAGGTAATTCTGGCTCAAGAATTGAATAATGGTGTTTTCTCACGACGTCGCCCGGCAAGCACGGTTCAATTGGGGACCAAGGTTGAAATGTTTGTTAAATTTTTTAGCTAGTGCAATATGCTTTCATGCCGCACGACATCAAACAATCCAAACCCTTTTAAAAGCTTGCTACTTCCTTGGCAGGGCTGTTGCTGCACCAGGAACCACTCAAGGAAACAACGCAAAAACCTCGAAGGAAGACAGTTAGTGCAACTTCCTTCTTCACAAAATGTAAACAGGAATGGAGCGGTGCCAGATCTCAACTGATGCAGGATGTCACTTTCATATTTGGTAAGACTCGCGCAATTGTTTTTGTTGTATTTACCCAGAATTCCCTGCGCTGCAGTCAGTTTCCAGCTCCTGAAGCACTCTCAAATAGGCACATAAATTCTGAGTGGTCAATAATAAGTAAGCTAACCGTAGGTGGATTGCTAGAATGAAAACTGTATATTTTATCAGCAAATTTCTGAAAGACCTTGCCATAATAGTGGGAGTGTATGTTTATAATTGAGTCGGTATGTTTAACTTTATCTTGTGTGGATTAAATGACACGATTAAATGACACGCAAGATTTGTTTTAAAACCTAATCCTTGCTTGTAAAACAAAGTGCAACTGTATTTTGCATAATCATTTGCATGACATCCATGTCCATCATGGCTGAAAGTAAACCTCCGGCCAGGACAGTATGTCCTCAAAGATTTAGCGTTACATTTCTAACCTTAAAGTCAACATTTTCATTTCGAAACATCTGCAGTTATCCCTCCAATAACTGGCTATGTTCAACCCGTGGCCTGATCTTTGAACATCCCAAATCACAGGGGGGATACACCTGACCCACCTGCAGTTTCACCTCCGTGCTGCTCCCAGCAGGCTAAATGGCAGCTTTGAAGCCTGAGAGGATCGGATAACAGCAGCCTTCGTTTCTGAGCTGGAATAAAAAGTCAAAAATCTGCAGGCCTCCCAAATGAATTTTCACACCGCAAATATATAAAAAATATAAATTAGACCATTACTATTCCCTGTTGTTTGAATCTTGTCGTTGTCATTAGCAGGGAAATGTTTTCATTTTACAAAAGGTAAGAAGAATGAAATGCATTGACTACTTCACTGACAGATCACTTACGTAATGACTATAACAGCACCACCACTTTACTGTTCTAAGGTCTTACTTAGTTGTAAAGTACAGCCTTTTAATGGAAAAACCCCAAAACTATCCGGACCCTTTGAAAATCTGAGAGCGACTGAAACATTAGATTGTAAGGAGACCTCGGTACGAACACACTCAAACAGAGACTTGTGTTTTCCTAGCCTGACACCAGGGCAGCTGACCTTTCCAGGGAGCCGTGTGGGAAACGGCTAACACTGCGGTCATGTTTACTGACATTGTATTAAATCACTGCCATCTCTGCATCCACTTTGCTCCACTGTGTGCCGGAGGAGAGCGTGTCGCCGCCGGCCCCCGGGGCCGCTCTGACGCTGGAAAAGGGAGAGTGCGCCTCTGCCGTATTAATCAATAAACCGTATATGTCCTGGGTTTATTTTCAGCGGCTGGATTCGCACTTGTAAAGACACAGTCCTGAATGTTTACCAGCTGTCTCGGATGAGGTTTATTACCTTCTCCTGCAGCTCTGCCACGCGTGGGCGGGACGTGTTGGGTGGATATGCATATTTAAATGAATTTAAGGCTAAACATTTGTCAGGCTGCTTGTGAAGCTAGCAGCCTGATACTGGGGCACATATTGGTCTACATAAACAGCTCACAAAGGAAGAGGAGTAAAACAGTAAATAGAATAAGAAATTAGGGTTTACTTTGGATTTATCCAAGACTAACGTCGAAGAGGAAAACTAATATTAACATCAGGGAAGCATCTTTAAAAAGAAAAATCTGCTTGCGGCTGTATAAAATGTCATGTGGGGACAGTTAAAGTGTACAGCAGGCATAAAAATGAAAGAACAGATAAATAAAATACCAAAGATAGCTAAACTACAACCTCTGACGAGGGTCGTGTGATTTATTATTCAATTAATGGTCTGTATTAGAAAATAACAATCATTATAGAACTCAGAGCCTTACCTGACTTAATTAAAGACTATTTAAACGCGACTTGGGGAAATCTACTAAGCGCGCGCCATCATTTTGTTAGTCATAAAAGCACCTTTAGCAGCAATACCTTGTCATAATCCTTTTCTATATGACTTTATAAATCTCTTCCATCTCCGTGACAACGTTGCCTCGAGCCAATTTGGTTTGAGAGCGTACGTTTATGCACGACCACCGTGGCATTTCCGACAGGCTAGGGTCTGGACTTTGGCTGGGCCACTTGAAGATACCTCACTCCACGGCAAGGTGCTCACTTTTCCAGTTTTTATGAGGCATTTATGCTGATATGCTGTGTTTGATCTCCAAACGTCTCCAAAGTGGTCTTATATATCCAAGGACTCCTTATCAAATCTAAAGAGGATGTTTTCTCCAGGGCAGCTCTTCAAAACAAGCTATTCTTGTTCATTCTCTTTTCTTGACCGTCATGCAGTGCAACATTTAACACGCCAAATGAGGCTTACAGAAGCTGAAATTGAGCTCTTGGGTTATTCTCAAAACGTTAGATAATAATCATGTGGTAAATTTGTTTAAATCTGTGAGATATCCACTCTGGGAAAGATGGGAAACTGTTCAATGTTTTCGTGCCACCAATATTTGTTACCAGAGCATGGATTTTGAATGGTTTGAAAATTACCTCAAAACTTGTTTATTACAGAGGTTGTTTTTTTTTTTTTTTTTGGGGGGGGGGGGGGGTACAAAAAAGAAAGAGTTGAATTAGCATAAAACATAAATTAGTGAGAGATGGTCTTTTACCTTTACTTGTAAAGGTAAAAGCCTAAACAGCTTGTATCCAGGATGTGTGGGGTCTGCAGCTGCCCTTATCTTGACCTTAGGCCTAAGGGCCTCCCCTTCACAAGTTCTGAAGGGGAGGTCAACCCTGACGATTATCTCTGCAGACCTATCTGATCGTTGTCGGACCTGTCCTGTCAAAGTAACCCAACTCCTGCTTTTAGAACGAGCGGTCACAATTGTCGATCAATTGATTAAGAGAACTGGGCTTCCGTAATTCTAGAAAATTACGGCAAACAGGAAATACTTAGGGGTTTTTTTCTTCATTAATGTGTTGACCATCATGAACATTTTCTTTTCCACATGACCGGACAAAATCATCATAAAAAACATTTATTAAGGCCATAAAATATAAAAGAAACTGACTACGCAAATTACAAAAAGTACATGAAGACGTGGTTGAAAGCTGCAATAATATTCTAATAAGTTGATTAAAAAAAATACATTGTGGCTTCCAGAATCCCTAATGTGCACCAGAGCATATCCACATCTCTGGATAAGACTTTCAAGTCTTATCTTTTGGACGGTTTCAGCAAAACGCCTGATACTCACGATGCTTTAATTTATCTGTCGAACAACCACGCTTCACACCGAGGCGAGACCACAATTAAATAAGTCTGGCTACAGCAGTTAGAAAGTGCCCTGGCTGTTTTTAAGTCACTACCAGCGACACGCTTTGTTCAGCTCCGGTAAATTTGTAATAAAGTGGAGGACGAAAACACAAATGACCCATTTTTAGAGCAGGTTTTTTTGTGGCTGAGAGTTTGCCGGCAGGGCAACGTCAACTTCCTGGACTTTCTCCTGGTCACATGGCAACAGAGCCTGTGAAAAGAAACTGTTTCCTCAAAGGAGGCAAAACTATGAAGTGCACAAAGTGTCTGGAGAAGGAGAACACGGACTCTGTGTACAACATACAACCTTCACAAACTATAACAATCCTCCAGGTCCAGGTGATACATCAGGTATACTTCAGCATTGTCTAGCTCTTTTAACAGTCATCTTCAAGGTCAGACATTGAAGAAAAATTTGTGCTGTTAATGAATCAACACTTGCTCACTCTTTAGGCTGAGCCATCGATGTTTTTATTAGGCCTGAATGACTCATAGGCTACTGTTAAATGATTAATTTCAGAAAAAAAGGGCATTTTGTGAAAAAAAAAAATCTTTAGAATAAAGCAGATTTATAAAAGCATCCTGTGTCTGAAAAAGGTCTTTTGAAGTCAGAGAAACTGTGGAGTAGCACAAAGCTAAAATAAATGGATCCAGCTGACTTCTTGAAAGCTAAAAATACAAAAAATTAAAAAAAAAAAGGTTGTGAATTGTTTATTTGCATTTTGCCTGACACTACAACTGAAAAAGCTGCTTATTTAACAACTTAGGTGGTTGTATTTTCCTTACAGTATGTGTGGATTGGAGAAAGGCCTTGACAAATGTAATACACTTTAGCACCCAATTCTTGTTTTAATGACTACAATTTTGTGTTGTGTGATCCTTCCTGGGAAATAAACAACTCAAATAATTCATTAAAAGCACAGAAATGAATACATTTATGACCTTCATGAGCATATGTAAACCTCCGACTGGAATTTTAATTAAAGCCAAATGAATGAATAGAGGAAAAGACAGCTGGAGCTTATGTTAGTGTCCCAAAAGTATTGTATGTTCTTTATGACACAAAGAAACACATACGCTGGTGTCTGTATTTAACCCTGCCAGTTAAGGCACAGTGTGAAGAGCCGTTCAGTCTGTTCAATCAATAAAGCCTGGTAAAAGACAGATGCAAATGGATAGAAAATACCGTTCTCATTAGTTTATATCGATACTGCAGTTAAAAGGGGGTGAAGGAGAGTGCAGGAGTTCATCTGAGGCCTTAATGATCAAGAGCATACAATGACTTCCTAACGTATTCACACTTTGTCCCTGCTATTAACTTTAATGTGAGGCAATAAGAATTTTCTGAGAGCTCAACGCAGCCTCGTGTATAACTGTACGAGCTTTGAAAATCTGGACACTTGAAACTTTCCTTAAATTGTTGTTTTGCCACAAAGTGTTCACCTCTTTTAAAGCCACAAGACAAATTCTCAATTGGATCTAGATCTGGACGTTGACTGGACCGTTCTGACACATGAATGTGCTTTCTTGTAAACATTGTAGCTCTGGCTGTATATTTATTAGAGTTGTTGCTGTGCTGGTAGTAGGCGAACGCAGGTTTCCTTCCAGGATTCTCCTGTATTCATTCATTTTCTCCATCAATTTAACCCTATTTAAAACTAGCATCCCTGGGGAATGATGCTGCCACCACGTTTTACAATAGGGATGACGTTACTAGGGTAATGTACATTACCCTAGTAATGTCATGTTACTAGGGTAATGTAGTCATGTTTTGCACTCATGCTGAAAGACTTCATTTTGCTCCAACCTTCTCAGAGCGTGCATCCGCTTTCAAACATCTATTTCTTTGTGCTGCTTCTGTCAGATCCGATTCAAGAACACAAAAAAGCGTCTGCGAGGGACCAAAAATGTAAAAAAAAAAACAAAAGAGGGTTGTGAATACTTTTACAAGGCACTGCGTGTAAACAACAGCCTGATTTCGGTTGATGTACAAAGCCTTGCATTTAAAGATTCTGCAGACAGCATTTTCGTCATGTCATGCATTCCTCAGCAACGTACAGGAGGAAGAGAGGTGGGGTGGGGGGGGGATGCATCACTCTCCATCAATGCGCAGGGCTTTCCTCGGCTTTCCCTGAGAAAACCACTGGGGACCAGAGGAGGAGGAAGAGGAGGAGGAGGAGGGGAAGAGGAGGCTGTGTGTTTCGGGTTTAGGGGGTTTTGGGGGGTGGTGTAAATCCTGCACATATATATTCAACACATTTTTAAAATAAATCAACAGATACGCAGCGGGTTGATCTTACCTGTGATGGCTACATTTGCAGCATCAGACGAGTGGCTCGGCAGATCATTCGAGTAGGAGCACTCCGAGCCCAGTACCGCATAGATGACGAGTCCACGTAGCAATACATTCACTACCATAAAACTCATGGTGGAAATCAGGACGGGAAAACGCGGGGAGGGGGGGGGGATTCGTGTCCTGCTCAGGGCTGTTGGGGGGGGGGGGGGGGGGGAGGCTAGTTAATTGATTGCAAAACACACAGCAGTTAGCAGCCTTAACGTAAAGATAAAATATTTGAAAAAAAACAAACAAGAAAAATCTGAGTAATTGTAACTGCAAAAAAAAAAAAAAAAATGAATGCGGCGTCGCGAAAAAAAAAACTAACAAAAACAAATAAGACACCTGTAATGAGGGGGAAGGCTAGCAAACAGGAAATGTTGATGGAAGGTGGGTGAACAAGGGGAGCCGAGAGGCGCTTCTAATGGTTTCACAGGCTGTTTCAGAGGGGGGCCACCCCATGGCTAATTTTATACATTTAAAAATGTGGATTAGCTTACAAAATCACATGAAGCCTGCAGGAAAGCGCGCTCACTAACTACGACGTTAAAAAAAAATTACAAAATTAAAAAAAATAAATGAAAAATCAGCAACGCACAAGTAGCGATTTTTTGTTTTGTTTTTTGTGTTGTTTTTTTTTTAATCGAGGGGCTACAATTAGCCACAAAAAAAGCGGCGATTTAAATCCTTAGGTTAGAGCTGTGAGTGGGAAGAAAAACACTCCGCGTACTTCCAAACACCGGCATATTCAGCCTCTTCGCGTCGAAGAAGAAAAACAACAACAACAACAAAAAATCCCGGTTGCATCAGATATTATCCATTTCTCCGCTCCACTCCGTGTCGTCCTTCTCCGAGTTGGATGTCGGCCGCACACGACATCCGCCTACTTCCCGAATGAAGTTTTTAAAGTCGGCTCTTCGTGGCTCTCCGTGACACTGTATCCTCCCGTCATGTTATCAGCTGCTGCTGCTGCTCGCCTCGCCGGCTGGCTGATGGGGACCGGCGGGAGAAGGAAGTCGGTATGCAAAGCGGCTCGACGTGACGACAAGGACGGGGAGGGGTGAGGACGACTGAGACGCTGTGGTTCGCCTCCAAATGCCCTCGCGTGCGGGACACCATCTGACCAGGAGAGACCTTTTTTCTGGGAGTGTTTGTACCTGTGTGGAGGTAAATTCAGAGCTGTTAACGCCGGGGTGGTTTTAGCTAATGGTGGGTTTACTTTAGCCACACCACGTCAGAACCCCCGGAAGCCTCCAGAAACTTAGCGTGGTGTCTTCTTCCACAGTGAAGTGGAGGATGAGCACGTTTTTTTTTTTAGCCGCCTCATTGTTCTCCTCCATCGGCCCGTCCAAGTTTTCCTCCCCCGACCGAGCGATCCCATTGGCTGGACTGGCGCGACATGGCAGCGTCTGATTGGTTGCTTCCAACAGCAGTCTTCTGTCTGTTTTTGAAGATGCCCCGCGCGGAAAACAAAGGGACGTTGTTGCTATTGAGGGTTTGTGGATAAGACCTTGAAACATAGTACATTGGCCTCATGGTACAGATATTTATTATTTATTATGATTTTGACATCCCTAAAACAATGACACAATGTACAAGTGAAATGGCTACACGTCATCGACTGTCTTCAGTTTATCAGAAATCAAGAGGTCCAACATTAGGGTCCAAACATTTTGTATCAACTCCACAGTATTCACGCAGGCAAATTGATTTCTTTGCAGGAGAGAAAAGTGTAAATCATGGTAAATCCAAAACTTTAAAAATGGTGCATGTTTCCCTCATTGGAAGAAAGAGAAACTTGTATTATTCAGGTGCAGCACAAAATCAGTCGAGATGTTCTTTATCCTCTGAAATACAGGTTTAAAGTCATCTTTACATTTTACCAAGATGTTATGCCTGGAAGTGGTAACAGCGTTTTGGAGTGACATGGCCAAGTCCCAATTTGAATCTGACAGGCAATCTGTGAAGGGCAGATAAAATATGGCGGTGGTAAAAAGGTTTTCCAATCTCAAATATAAATTGTCAAACTAAATAAACATGTAAAAAGCTGGTAAGCAGTTATTAAAAAGAGTTTGATTGTTGCATTTTTTTTTTCCCCAGTTTGATGAGCGTGTAAAATAACCATTACATGCCATTTTTATATAAATGTAAATAAAAAATCTCTCTTTCAATATTTCAAAATGCATACATTGTATTTCAAAGTGAACTGAAATTCGAAAGCTTCGCTTCTTCAACATGCGTGCAGGTCTGCACACTGATTACGAAACCCTCTGTTTACACTGTGTCTCTTTTGTTGCACAGTTCTGAAGCAGGATACTCCTGAGGAATGGCGTACTGGTCTGTAATTGTGTACAATGTTATTTTGATGCTAGTTTGAAGTGAAAGTATTTCCGTTCTTACAGATTCATGTATCATTTTGACTTTCTTTTTTTTTTTTTTTTAGATCAAGCATTAGACAAAGTTAACCAAAGTAAATGCAAAATGCAGTTTTGAAATTATTTCAAATAAAGTTGAAAAATGTGACCGCTCAGACTTTGATTAGGCCACTCTAGAAGTTCACTAAATAATCTGAATCATTTACAGTTAAAACCTGAAGCTGACATACACTGACTGAAAAAATACAGATACACATTCTTTCTCTCTGTAGCTAAACCAGACCACATTTTTCACTTTTTTTTAGATCAGTGTTAGATAACAGATGGATGATAAATGGCAAAAAACTCAGCAAGAAGGGTTTTTAAAAATATTTGTTATAATTTTATTTGAATGTAGAAGTACACATTTGGTCAGTGTCGGGGATAATTCTTTTAAATTGCATGGTGGCAATGAGACCAAGGGGCATGTCTCCAAAATTGATCTATGTGTCTGTTCATTTTCAAACTGTAATCTGGCTGCTTTACATTTCTTTTGGATGAATGGCTTCCTCTGCACTGAGTGGCCTTTCGGTCAATGTTGGTACAGGACATGTCTCACTAGCTTCGACTAGCATCTTCACAAGGTCTTTGGCTTTTGTTCCAGGGTCAATCTGAATATTTCCAATCAAAATTCATTCATCTCTGTGGGACATAGAACCAATCTCCATCCTGAGAGTTACGACAGACATTCCCATCGTGTCTGTGCTTGCAAATAATTGTTTGAACACATAAATGCGGCACCTTCGAGCATCCCCCCCAGGGATAAACCAGAGTTGTTCAGCTTCAAAATTCTCTTCCTGATATCTTGGCTGGTTTCTTTCAACTTTCAAGTCTTGTCAAACAACAAAGCAGTTTGTTCCAGGTGTGGCCTTAAGAATACATCCACAGGTCACAATTTACTCAAGTGTGTCAGTTAACCTATCAGAAGTTTCCAAAGCTATGACATCAGCACCTTGGCTTTCCCTTGTTGCTTAATCCCTTAACTGTCACCCTCAAAATGCTTACAAGGAAGCCAATGTGTCCATGAGGACATTGGCGTCATCAATCATGACAGCTAAGAAGGTTAAAGAGACACAAATTGTTTTGCACGTAAACTATTAATAATTGAATCTCTCTCATTTTGAGATTTTTTTATTCAGAGTACGTAAACTCCTGGTTTCCACTGTAAGGGGGAAATGAGTTTTCCACAGGACTTTAATTAGACAATCTAAGACGATTGTCTAATTAAGTGCTGCCCAAACATCTTCTAAGATCACTGTGCTTGATTCAAATTTCAGAAAGAAATCCGTCAACAACGGCCAGTGTCTCCGTGTTGATGGACAGAAGGCACGCTGTCCTGCAATGCAACGAATCAGCCACCAGGAGGGACTGCAGTATGATTAAATCACCACAGCAGGTACATGTTGCAGGAGCGACAGACTCGTGGGGCCCAAAGGAGGAGCATGACTGATAAAAGAGTCCGGCGTGGGAGTGCTAGTAAACAGGTGGCAGATGTAGCAGAATCCAGGAGGGTGGAGGAGGGGGAGAGGAAAGACGAAAGAGAAGAACAGCATAATTCGATACCAGCCTGCAGAGAGGACAGCAGGGGATGAGGGAGGCGGCCAAGAACGAGGGAATATGCTACGTGTAGGGCGGGGGCTCATTTAGAAATGATTGCAGTGAGCCTCCAGCATGCACTTGTGCCTGTCCAAACATTTATCTTGTCACACAACCCGACAGAAATATTCAGAGAAGCACAGAGGACTTCAGGTGTGATTGCCTTAATAACCTTTAATTTAAAAAAAAAAAAATAATAATAATAATAATAATAGTAATACAATTTTTTGCAGCACAAGATTGAATGACAATGACTTCCAAAGAATAAAAATGCCACGACTGATCATTCATAATTTAAAGTCGCGTAAACAGAGAAAACGTTTCACCTCAATGTTGGCACTGAAGGTGCTAAACATCCATAAAGTGTGTCGTAACCCTTCATGAATGCAATAAACTGCATGTAGACAGTAGCTTGTACATTACACAAACAGTACTGTTATTTAAAGAGTTCTCCACACGAATTGCCCCTTAACCCATACTCAGCAAGGGTAGGGTAGGGCAAAAAACAAACAAAAATCAATTCTTATTTTAATGTTGCACCATAATCTCTCACAAAAACTGTAAAAAAAAAAAAAAAAAAAAAAAAAAAAAAAGTAATCTAAGCTATTTATTTGTTGGGGAAAATTGTGTATCTTGAGAAATAATTATTTTACTTCTCAAAAGATTACAGGTATTGCATTGGCACCCCCAATAATTCCTTTAAAACAAATGATAATAAATCATTCTTTTAATTAAACTTATATGAACTTACCATTTCTTTTGGCTACTCTTGAAAATGGGTAAGACAAGAGAACATGCCGTTTACGTAAGAAATTAACTGGAGCCATGCGATTTGATCAGATGAGGGTAAAACTGAGCTTCTTAGCAGCAAACGTCCCAAGTGGACCTGGCAATAACAAAATAATGACGATTAAAATAACATCTTTATGTCCACCGCTGAGCACAATTTATCAGGAGTGATGATCTGGGCCTGTTTCTCTTTCAAAGGCGTTGGAAATCTGGCCAAAAACAAAACGTCAAAAACCCTAGTAGACTCAACTAGAAAAGGGTCGTCATTGTGTTTTTCAGGCATAATAATAATCCAGATTATATGGTCAAAACAAGACCATATAAAACAAAAATAAACCTCCTAGCATTACAGAGCTAAATGAGGATGAAAGACGTCCCAACAAAGACAGATTGCATGAAAACAAATGCTCTAAAAGCCTCCTATCTGTGTATGCTCCTCAGTATAACCAGTAGGCAAATTTAAAAAAAAAATGCTGTTGAGATTATGCCACTGCAATTAAACAGGAATTCATTTCAAGATTTATTTGTGGATGGCACTGTAGTTCATGGCTTTTTTTGCAGGTTTCTCTCATCATGCTGAAGCAAACTAAGATGCCAAATCATTCATCGGTAACATAAGGATCTAACAGTTTAATAATAACAAGCAGGAGCCGCTGGGCCGCATAAATGGCAGGAACTAATTAACACTTCATTAGGGAAGCACGGAGACGCCGCTGTCGTTGCGTCTCCTCGCATGCTGCCGCTGCCGCACGATTAACTGCTTCATGCAACTCACCTCAGCTGATCGGTGAACTGCCGCGAGGATCATCTTTCCCCCGGCTTAATGAGGCTGGCTTGGCCTCAGGATTAACTTACATACTGTATGACAACTAATACCATCATAAAGGGAGAATACTATTTATAGGGCTAAAGGTGCGTTTGGCTTTTTGCTTGAACTAGATGAGGTGTGGCCTCCTGGTGTCACTTTTCATTAGTCAGCCTGTCTTCGGTGTTGTGCAACGAGAACCGACCCAGAACCCTGAGTCTTCGTGTCGGCGACGTTCAGATGGCGGTGGCGAAAAGAAAGATCTGGATGAGCGGTATGACCTTCAGAGTGGAGAGGTCGGCGAGGACGGCCTGCGGGTGCGTTCGTCAAAGAAAAGACAAGTCAGACAACTCTCTAACAATCCGTTTTAATATAGACATAAAAAGTCAAGTCAAATATCTGCAGAGGACAGGAGAGCAGCACGACGATCTGAGATTCCCACCCTGTCCTTTTGGGTTCACTGGGGAGGATTAAATTTAGGGACACGATCATGTTTAGAAAGAGGGTTTACAATTTCAGCACTGGGCCTGAGGCGCTAAATATAAAATAAGGAGCAGTGTGTTATGATGATATCTTCTCTTAAGAAGGGCAGGTGGGAGAATTTGCAAGCAAATGGTGCCCCCTAGAACTACTGCCCTCCACATAATGCTGCCGCTTAACCCCGTCGTCATCAAGGGGTGTGGTAGGCAAAAGGGTGGCGAGTCACATACCCTGCATTCAGGGTTACACTAGCAATGTAAGGCTACACTTAAGACGCTGTAAAAACGGTTGTAAGCACAAACAAAGAGGTCCTCCTACACAGGCCTGGGTGTCAGAGGACACGGCGAGTACTTGTCAACGTGCTTAGTGGGGCGGGGGATGAGAGGGTGGAGGCCCCTCTGTAGCTATTTCCAGCTTTCTGTGAGTATGCAACCGGGGGAATAGGCTCCTCGTTTGAGACGCACCTGCGAACACACACGTTCTAAAAGCGGGACAGACAAACCTCAGCCGAGGCCAGCGACGTCACCTCCATCAGGTTCTCAGCGCGGAAGGCAAACACCGCAGCCGCAAGAACTGCAGGGTGAAAGAGACGGCATGATGGGAGAAGAGGGCAGAACAGCATAGTAAAAGTCGGGAAAGACGGAGGATGACGTGTGGAGGTGAGAGTTCGGGATGTACCGACCTGCAACTACCTCCAGCGAGTCATAACCGAGGATTCGATCCCAAAGAAGGAGAAGCTGATCGGTGGAAAGGTATCCGGAAAAGGCCCGGACCATCCACTTAAAGGCAATACGCAACCTTAGAAGAAAATATGACCTCTTCAGTGACACTTTTATGTTCCTAATTGCATCCGCTACCTCTCACACTGACTTTTATGATTCCATAACAGACAGAAAAATGTAATTCAAGCCATAAACACTAGATGGCAGCAGCTCATAAGATCAAAATGCAATAATCTGCCAATAGTAACAGCAGCCTCAAGGGATACTCATGTCTCTGTATGCAAACTCAGATGTATTGGATGGAGAGGAAAAAACAAGTGCATGTCACACCAGATTTTTAAAAATTAAAGCCAGGTATTATTTGCCTTCTGATACTTTGCATTGGCATTTCTCATAAAATTTAAAATAACAAAGAGTAAAATTTGTGGTTGTGATGGAATAAAAATGTGAAAAACAGGGCTTCTGCAGGTTTCACCATCTCAGATTGAAAACTTTTTAAGACCTTTAGAAGGCTATTGTGAAAGAAATTTAAGACCTGGAGAAATCACATTCTTTATATAGTCGTGCCTACATTTGTTTTTGCACAGAAAAGGCAATGTATGGGTTAACAACAGAAATGAGTCAGATGCAAAGACGAATGCCATCCAGCCAACTGGCAACAATTTACACTAACAAGTGGTAGACGCAAAAAAAGCTAGCGAGCTAGCAAGCGTGGGTTTATTAGCAGCTGATAAGCGGTAGCCTCAACTGCCTGAAGTTACAGAACATCATGATGTTTGTGCACCACTCAAACTTTTGCCTGACATAAAATTTCCAAGAGAAAAATAAACTAAACTGAAGGTACAAGATTAAATAGTCTGGTTGGGCAAAATATAAAATCTGAGGATGTCGTATTTCGGGTCAACTTGGAACATTTCCGAATGAATTTAAGATATTTTAAGGCCTTCATTTTAGAAATATAAGACTTTTTAAGGATGCACAGACACCCTGAAAAAAGCTCAATGTGTATTCATAGTTTTGCATTGTATATGAGGCACATATAATCACAGAGGTGGGACGGCGAAGCATTTTAACTCACGGCTGAGCACCGATCTGTCGAAGATGGTAAAAGAGCTGAGGAAGGTGGGTTTGGAGTAGCCTCTCAAACTGCAGGCACAGGGACACTATGCCCTGCAGCAGCACAAAACAACAACATGAAGTCAATTCATTCACCAGGTAGAGCGAAGCTGTTAAGACTTTTACCCAGAAAACGCTCGTACTGAGAAAGAAGAAGAGATGGAGTGCAGCCTAAAAAAGTAGCGGATGTACATTTCCCGGAAGACACTGTAGAGTTTGGACGGCTCGTTGTACAAGAAACACAAGGGCGCCACTGTGGAAACATCCACAAATTACAACACACATGGCTGTTTACTGGACGTTTCGACTTGCATCAAGAAAAAAATGAGTTTGACACAACTCACCATACATAGAAAAGCCGTGGAAGGGGATAACACCTGAGTAAGTAAAGATGCCAGCTGAGTGAATTTTCTCTGATCTGATTCAAAAACCTACATGTCAGAACGTGAACTCACCATTTGGAGGATAAACAACAGCATACTCTTCGTCTCCCACTTTCCCTGCAAGGCAGGCAGACAAAGACATTGAATACCTACATATGGAGTCTGATCACTGTTTTAGAGACAAACATGTCCTTCAGCGTGTATATAAAAATGGAAAGTGATCTCACCGTGTAGGTAGGATTTAGGCGGAGTGGCGCTGTTGTACTTGAAGTGCTCCAGGACGGCGGTGTCCCGTGAGAAACATAACAGAACCTGGAAAGAAACGGAGCCGGCTCAAAATCTGAGGTGAACAAGGATTTCAAGTGGAAAAGTGGAAAAATCCACCATTGATATTTATCCCTCTTGAGCCAAAAAAAAAGGTATATCTTCATTCTACTTCTTTCTAAAGAATAAAATGCAGCATGCATTCACATTACTAAGGATCTTCTTATGTACTCGGGGCGTGGTGACGGCCTTCAGCGTCCTCGCTATCTCTTCATAAATAACTCTGTTAAATGGTGCACCTTTTAACAGGGACGTATCGAAGTTCACTGAGCTAAGCATCAGGCGGAGAGGAGGTTCGAGAAATGTTCTGTTAAGTAGAAAACCTTTCCATGAAGACGTGCAGGGCTACATTTGTTTTCATTTCGTTCAAAGATCTCAAACAGAGAGGAGCTCATCACATGTTCTGGCTGCCTCCATATTGATTTTAGAGATGATTCATTTGGAGGGTTTTCCGAAAATAGATTAGTGCCACATATAATCTCCCTGCTTTTGAAGAATATTAAGAAAAACATTGTAAAGATGCAATTATGCGGTATTCCAACTGCGTTTTGCAACTAAAAACAGTTAGTTACATATTCTGTACAAAAGCACAGAACCATTGTACGACTTTTAATGTTTTAGATGATTAAAATTATTTGTAAGGGCTGGAAGACAAATTATAGTCTGTGAAGGAATCTTGTTATCTTCAGAGAAACCTTACTTCACTTGCATTTATTCACTATTTCCCTCCCTGAAAGATATTAGTGTGTGTTGTGAATTTTATGAATCTACAATAAATAAATAAAAACTAATTACTGTGAGCAGGTTTCACACTAAAAATCCAATCAGTTCATATCACCACTTCATTGCCATTTCTCTGGGTAAAGATCAAAATTTTGCATAGAGTAAACTCAACGCTCCAAAACAATTGTTAAATCACATTTATTTTTCATACCGCAGCTAATATTTAATGACTTCTAAGAAAATCCATCCACTAAGAAAACATGTGTTCTCTGAACAGTTCTGGGAAATCGCCCTTTGGATTTTCTTAAGAAACCTTCCACGCTTTCTCTTGTCATCTCTTAAGTATCATTTTGACATGAAGTGGATTCTTTCACTGCCTAGTGAGTCTGCCATCAGTCAACATTGACAAGGATGCAGAAGCCTGGTCTTTGACAAACCTTGCCCGTTCATTGGTTTGCCACCAAAGAGCACGGCAAACAAGCAGCTGCCGAGTCAACCTGCTTGGCAAGAGCAGAAACGTGTTTATCGGATGAGCGTCAAAGACAAACAGAGCAGCGACTAACAGAGAAGCGACTGACGCCTTGTTGGAGAGTATAACAGCAGATAAAAATGACTGCTGTCACACAGAAGGAGTAAACATCAAGGGTGGCCAAAAGGGAAGATGCTGACAGTGTTATCTAGTGAAACAACAGAAGGAGAAAAAGAAATGCTAATGTATAAACACTTTTGACGAACAAGAAACACTGAAATCTGTAATAACAATTACATCAAAGTTTTATTATTTGTTTCAGGAAAAAATGCCGGAAGGGTAAATAATGAGAAACTGACTGTTTCATAAAGAAGAAAGCTGACCTGATAGAGGAAATCTTCAAACACAAAGTAGTAGTCGTCGTTACTGGCGGTGAGTTTGACATCCTGTTGAAGCAGAGGGTTTTCACAGATCTTTTGACATAGAACAACTTTTTGCATCTTTACTGTCACATATATCCTGTACCTTTCAGGTGAAAAAAAAAATAATAATAAAAAAGAACAACACAAGATACATGTGTATTGTATGAGATAGTTTTGCAGCCTTTGTAGCCTCCATGCAAACTACTGTTTTAATTAAAGGACATACACACTTTGCAATTATTTATGATGCTGTAATGTTTTTACTATCACAAAAATCTGTCTCATTTCAACAGATGTGTGTACATTTTTCAGTTCCACTGTAAAGAAAAGCAGCTCAGACCTAAACCCTGTGAATTTACACACACGCACACACAGCAGTAACTTAACATCCAAGGCTGAGTCATTCAGAGGAATGTGTTTATGAGAAGACAAAAATAAAAAAAAAAAGCATTTGCTAAAGGCGTGCCTACGTTTCATTCACTCAGAGGAGAATGAGTGTTGACCAGCTCACCTTGTAGATGAGGTTATCTACCAGCAGGTTGTGTTGGATCACTCCAGCCCTGAGCTGTTCATAGTGCATCATGTCCTGAAAGGGCAAAGACTCAGTAAGTTTTATTTCTCCTACCATCTAGAATGGTCATTATGTTAAACTGAAATGAATAGAAACAACTTTTAAGTGAAAGGTGAGCAAAAAACCCCCCCCCAAAAACCTAATATGTATGATTTATTATTTTTTTTTGTAAAAACTCTCACTTCCTTTACAGACACTACTAAATTACGTCCTCCCAGTAACTGTGATGACAATCCGGTTAAATCGAGCACAAATAGAGAGGGTGTCGTGTTTCCGAGAACATGCTCAATCTCTTAACGCGTCTCCGCTTTCAGACAGCTTTTCACAGATGAGCCAAACGGAGCAATAAAAATGTTCTCAGTGACACTTTCTGAGCATCTTGACGATGCTCAGCGCTCCGGCTGCGAGAGCAGCAGCAGAGAGCTGAGGGAGGAAACTGGAACAACTGGAACTGGTACAAAGTTTAAAGATAATTCTGCTAAAATACCAGAGAGTCCCATCAGTTGCTAATCCAGAAAAAAAAAAAAGAAACTGTTGAGATTACTTTTTTTTTTTTTTAATTTAGTGATGATATTGTCATGAGGATCCTGTTAGCACAATCATTTAAGACCCTTAGTCTTTTCTCTTCAGCTCTCACCGCTGGTTTTCCGCCAGCTTGATTTAGAGTCATGTGAACTGTTTTTGTTTCGATTTAGTCAGTTTGGTTTTGGATCGTTATCCGTCCTAAAGGCCCAATGACGACTGACTTTCCGCTTCCTGACATAATCCAATTGATTTTTCACTTAAATTTTCAAGGTATTCACTACAGTTCGTGCTGCCACGTAATCTAATAACGCCAGCCGACCATTCAGAGGAGAAATGAGCCCACATCATCATAGATCCTCCACCATGCTAACCAGTGGTCAGGTGATGCTTTTGGACCAGAGTTAAGTCATAATTTTTTTGAATGAAAATGTAATTCAGTTTCAGTAGCAAATCAGTCAACAGGCGAATTTATTCACACCCCAGATTTAGGTCAAACATGAATTTTTAATTTTGGCAAAACATTTCTTTTGACTGGAAGTAATATTCACACTTTTTGCAAATCTGTGCCCAAAAAGACACTCAGCAACGTTTGCAACCCTCGTTGATGTGCTTTGCGCTCCAGAGCCCTGACCCAATCAGGCCTCTGACCTCATACGGTATTTTCCAAACCAGGCCCCTGCAGGTTATCCTGGACTCTGGTGTTTTGCCACACAGGCAGACAAGCAGAACTGTTTAGGCTAAATCGAGCGAAAGCATTTGATTATCCTAACATTTGTACACGCGGGACAAAACGAGGCCAGTTAAAATAAACACCACGGCAGCAAACACACAGATTATCTCGAATTTATCGGTCAGCTGGTTTTAACTTGAAGTGAATGTATCCCACTGGAGATTCAGACAAAAATTTAATGAAAAAAAAAAAAAAAAGAAGAAGAAGAAGAGGGAAACAGAAGCAGCTGAGAGGAATTCGAGTTGTCGGGAAACAGCTTGGGAAGTGGGCCAGTTATTCAAGTGACCCGTGAACTTGAGTGTCTGTGCATCTGTACCTGCAGCTGGTTGGTGGAGTTGAGGATGAGGGCCCACAGGTCTGCCCGGAGCCCGGTGGGACAGCCCCGCCTGCTGTACTGCTGGGCCGCTGCGCTGTCCTGCTCCACTACAACTACACAGAACGCAATCGAAAATAAGCAGGAATGCAAAAAAAAAAAAAAGAAAAAAAAAAGACGGGAACCGACTCTTTGCGCCGTTAAGTTAATGCTTAAAGAGGCATTAATCCATTCCGAATAAAACAAACCAGTACAAAGCAGCATTCATACATCCTAAAACTTTTCACATTTTTACAAACACAATATTACACATTTCTTATAGAGCCACATTTGACTGCAATCTAGCTGTAAAACTTGTGGTGTGCGCCAGTAGGCGCTACAATTTATTCTTTGCAAAACAGTTCAAAGTCAGATTGGACGAGGAGCATCTGTGAACGCCAGTTTTGCTCCAGATTCTCAGCATAAAACCTTACTTGAGTGCAAATTGTAGCCCTGGCTGGAAGGTGGATCCACTCTCCACCTTCTGGCAGTTTATTTCTCCTATAACTAGTACATTTTTATCAATATTAAGATATTTTTGACTATATCTTGCTGAACAGTTACCTGTAAGATTTGTCTTGCTTCAAGTGTTCGAGGATATTTTTCACTAGAAATTACACCAAACATACTTAGTAATGGGGGTTTTGTCCACTTTCCAGTTGTGTGCAACTTTGTATTGTTCCAACTCAAAAAAATCTAAATAAGTTACATTTAAGTTTGCAGTTGTAATGTGAGCAAATGTGAAAATGTGAATCCTTTGGCGTGCTGCTGTTGTTTTGCTAACATCCTGTGCTTGAACTCCACTCCACTCGAACAGTTTAGCTCGTTATCACTGCCACATGAACACAACACAGTCTCGCTTTAAAGTCAACAGAAAACGGTTCCTGTTTGACTTGCTCGCGGTCCTCCAGCAGCACAGATGGGAAAACGAACATCTGCACATCTTAAATCAGGCTTGTGGGCTCACTATTTCACAGCCTGCAAAAGCATAAACACCAGAAATCAAGATCTTCATATAATTGACATAGTTGCACAACTTTCTAGAGCCCCTCAGGCACATTTTAATAACTCTTCAGCTTGCCCACTCTTCTCCTAAATCTACATTGTAACAGTTGGCCAAAACACACGTCCCTCAGCTTAAGGTGCAGGCCAGTTGTAGCATAAACTAACGCACTCCTTGGTCCCCTAAATTTCCTTTTTGAAAGCACTTAACACTTGGCCTGAAAAAGAGGCTGCAGCCCAGAAGTCAAAACAAAGCCAACTGAGGGCTGAAGCAGCAAGTGGAGGGTGTGTGGCACCGTATATAAAAAGCACAGCCTGTGTTCTTAAGGCTATTGATGCTTGATCGGTGTCCATATTAAGCTTTGTGTTTACGCTGGCTTCATGGCATGGCTTTGAGTGCTGCTTTCACTGACTATGAAACCTGAGAAAAAGATTTGTCAGTGAGAGAAGTAGGGCACTTGTTCCTGCCATACCAATGTATATTTTCAGTTTCTATATGTATATATGACCAGTAATGGATATTATTGGGAGTTTTAATTGAGATGTTTAGGAAGACCTTTGAAACAAACTCAAAATGGAAAGAGGATTTGCTCCTTCCAACAAAACTTCATAAAACCTTTCAGATGCTCCTTTCAAAGGTTTTATGAAACTTTTCTCCGTCAGTTGTCTCTACTACAGTTTTTGACCATTTTCACAGAAAGGCTTTATTTTTCAATGTTGTACCACCTAGCCATGATCTGTAATCATTCAGCCATGAAATCTAAAACTAAAACTCAAGGAACGAGCTAGAGTAAACAAAGGTCTACAATGAATTAATGGCACATGGATGGAAAGATGTAATCGACATAGAAAAAAAAAAGGGAGGAAAGGACTCGGGGGATTGAGGAAGAAAAGGTACAAATGGAAAGCAAGAATACAAATAAGGAGGAAGTGAAGAAAGGAACGACACACACACACAACATTTAAGCAATGGTATAACGGATAAAGTCTGGAAATTCAAAGATTTTCTATACTCTTATTTTCTTTCCCAAAGAAGACAAACTAGTTTAGGAAAATGGTAGGATTTCCTAATCTGGAAATCCCAATATTTTCCAGACTAAAATTCAGCTGATACCAAAAAACAACAATTCTGAATTTCTCAAGGAGTAGGGCTGCATAACAAAACCAAACAATTAAAAAAAAAGCACACACGTGTACGCTAACCTTTTTTGCCGATCTGAACATAGTCATTTTCAAACAGGTCTAGAGGAAAGAGAGAGCAGAACAGATTAGATCAGCACTGTTATCGGTCTGACTTACAAACACACAGACAGCGGAGGCCATTCTATTTAAGGCATGAACGATAAACTGGAACAATGTCAATATCTGGACTTCATGAAGATACTATTTGAGAAATCCCAGACAGCCAACAGAGAAGCACACACTGATATACAGCCAGCGGGGTTTACTGGTGGGTGTGCCAAGCTGTTCAATGGATAAACACTCGTATTTAATCACAACAAGAAGGATTTCTGTGCCTGCTTCTCATAAGCTACTGAATGATGAGAGGGAAAGCTTCCCTGCCGTCACGCAACTGATCAAATTGCTGTTGCGTGAAAAATGTTTGTTCATTGTGGATTCATCAGACAGACGTGAATCGTTTTGCTTCCTGTAAATACCTGGATGGACGTGTGTGAGGTCGTCAATCCCCAACTGGCCGGAGCTCAGGTTCAGCTCTGCGTACGCCTGTCTCTGTGAGCAGAAAAAACAGAAGAAAGCTGTTTCCGACATTATTTAGCCAGCTGCTTTAATTGTGCCAAAATGCATTTGTAGTTCAGTCAGTTCGTTTTATCCCCAAATTTCATCATTTGCTCTTACATTTAGAAAAGCAAATGCTACCAACAATTCAAAATTAATTCAGAAAACGCCTTCCAATTAATCCGAGGTAGGGAGGATGTTATTCTGATTTCTTGGGTGGCCACCAACATGCTGAATGAATTCCCTAGCTTGCAAACACAAGGCAAAGGTTCCTAATTTCCTCTATTTGTAATCAGTAAACTGGTTCAGCTTCAGTTCTTTTTAAAAGGAAAATAAACTCTGCATGGAAAAGAGACCAAGTGGTGTTTAGAACCGAATCTACAACCTTCCAATCGCAAGACGACCACATGAGTGAAGAAATAAGCTGTGCTCATGTCCTCTTTTTTTCCTTCAATGGTTCTTGATTTAGCGCCACCACAGGCAAGGGGGTGAAAAGGCTTTTCAAAGGGATTGGAGCATTTGACATAGTGCAGTGTGAAAGCAAGCTGCACCATATAAAAATGTAACAAATGTTGCAATTTTGGTCCCCAATCAAACTAACACTACCAGATTACCAGGTGTAAAATCACCATTAGAGATGTTATCCACGTGCCACTCGGTTGTTCGGGAGGCATGAAAGGAATTTGGCCTTTTCTGCCATACCATTACAAATATAAACGTGAAGTGGAGCTTCTACTGGAACTTTGAGCTGGGTGCTTTGACCAGACAACACTAACGCTCAGCATCAAACACTTTGGAGTCAAGCAAAGGATGACGACATGGCTGTAAATCTAAAGATTAAGGCCAAATCAACACAGTGATGGTTCAACTGAGATCAACTTTCAGGTTTGTCACAGTCACCAGTACTGGCCAGGCTACAAGAAGATCAAAAACTCTCTGGTGGAACACAAATACTTTTTGTGCTCATTTGTTCATTAAAATGCATCACTGTGTAAAACAAAATCGTTATAAACATATAGCAATGTGATATATACCAGCTGTGGAATATCTCGGACGTTGAGGGGAACCTGAATGAGCCCCCAGTGGCTCCGGGCGCTTACGTCCTCGCAGCTGTCGTGGTTGGGGTTCCGCAAACTGATCAACACCTGAGTTGATGGCAATAAAAAATTTTTTTTTAAATTTAAAGTGAAAAGGTACATCTCCAAATTTTCAACATGACAAAAATAAATCATCAGCAGCAAGAAATGCGATTACCTCGAGAAAGTCTTTCGGTGCATAAACAGGCCTGAAGCGACTTAAGTCTGCAACAAACAGAAACAACTGCTTTGCATTCTGAGGGAGAGCGCTTCCATTGTGACGACGTGATTGTAAATTCGTTGCAGGAACAGGGAAGGATGGGGCTTAACTTTTGGGTTGGAAGCAGGTATTGCAGCCGTAACTGCAGCTCTGTGCAAGAGGTCTGGACAGCTTCTATACTCGCAGTCCACAATGTTTACAGCCAGAAAGGGGGACATCCTAAATGTTATTATACGTCCCTGAGTTGTGATAGCACTGTTAGGACTAAAAGATTGGCTTGCTCTCTGGAAAGGGGCTGGCTTCGAGCAACAAGGGGAAAGGAAACAGCTAATAAATCCAAAATTTAACAACAAAGTACACTGCCTTCCAAAAGTCTTCAAAACCTTTAACCAAAACCCCAGCGCATTTTATCCGGATTTGCAATCAATTTTTTATGATTCCAGTCATGCACTCAAAAGTCTGCTAATCGGCGAATAGCGTTTACCAATGAGTGATTTTAGTATAATTCTAGCTGTTCTGTGAAGGTTTTTGCAGAACGTTCTTGAACAAACGGCATTGTGAAGACCAAGGAAATAAGCCCAGAAAGACTGGAGACTGAGTGAGACAGACAGACAGACAGCTACAATGAAATAGCCCAGATCAAAGCATATCAACATGCTAGAAACGGCCCAGTCAAAGCCCAGAGACAAATACAATTGAGAATAGGCAGCGAGACTTTTAAAAAAGGGCCAAAATTTGCTGTCTGTAACTACGGTATTCACATCAGGTAGATACATATCAAAAAACAGACATACATTCAGGGAGTCTGCAGGTTTCACCGACTTTGCATTTTTAAATTAATTTAAGACATCTTAAGGATTTAATTTTAGATACATTAATCTAAAACTTTTAACAGATGCAGATACCCTGGACATCTTTTTACTTAATCACTGTTCACCGCTTTGTGTCTAAAATCCCACTAAAAACTTTGAGGTTTGTATTTGGAACCTTATGGAAAACATTGAATTAATCTGTTTCATTTTTCCAAGACACTGAACTCTGCCTAAGGTGTTTCTGAAGTCTGAATATTTTAAGTCTGAGTAAAGCAATAAGAATGTGTCCATAATGATGGACACATTCCTCATTCACAAACCAGTCGCTAGAAAAACCTTGGCTGGATAAATATAGCTCGCAAAGCAAACACAGAAGTGGTAGATCTGGTTCTGTACAACATGGCAAGTTGTTAAGCAGATGCTAAATGCGCCAGCCCATGCATACACATCAACACCAATCCGTCAAAGCAGGCAGATGAGTGCAGGGGCCAAAACCCTGGGTAATGTCTGCAGACCTGGTTCATCCGTGCCCATCTCGTTCCACTTGTTGGTGAGCTCCTTCTGCTCGGTCCCGGGCCTCTGTGGGAGCAGGAGGGGACGCGTGTTGTTTACAAAACAAACAACACGCGGCCCGCAGAACACAGATCTTGGCTCTGTTTAAATACAGTTGTGTGCACGCAAAAGAACACGGAGATAAAAAAAAAAAAAAAAAAGACAGCCTGGTTACCATCTGGTGAAAACAAAACAAATACAGCGTTACGACAGCCTTTCCACTGGGGAAGTCTCTGCAGTTCAGCGGTGCTACCTGTGACGGGCCGCGTTTTCCCCTACCTTACGGGCCAGAGGCACTCCGAGCTCCGTGCTCATGCTGTTCAGGCTTTTCAGGATGCGCTTCTCCCAGCTGGCCTGTGCACACACATGCAGCCCACGTGCGACACGAAAAGAGGGGTTTACATCTCTGGGAATTAGCAGACGAAAAAGACAAAGCGAACGAGAGGAAGATGGAATTCAAAGGAGTGACGGAGACGAGAGGAGACGCACTGACCTGAGCTTTACGCATGTAGGCCAGCGGCTCTTTGAGATGCTCCAGCGGAGCCGTGGGATGGCTCGGAGGCAGCTGGCTGCAGTGGGGGAAGCGCAACGGTGTGATAAAACGTTGACTGCAAGAAAGACTGACACAGCTTTGACAATTTGATGCAAATGGAACGCTACTCAGAAGTAGAACGAATTCATCAAATAGAGAATTTTTTTTTAACAGTAAACCCCCATCACTCCCCCAATCAGAGCTTAAATGACACAGAACAAATCTCCACCAGAAGTGTTTCACTAAGCCCGCTCAGGGCACGCTGTATGACTCAAGGACTCAGTGCATTAAACACTGTACATCCTATTGTAAACACCTACAAGGAACTCACAGGCCTGACTGCTGGCCGCCACACGGAGCAGTCAGTCAGTAACTGCCTCAGGCTGATGTCTGAGCCTCCAGAGAGCAACGAGACTCACTTATCCATTAACATGAGGCGCGGAGGCGCGGCACACGCATGTCAGAGAAATTTATTACGTTTCAGCCAGTTAACCTGAAGTTGCATACCAGATAAAAATGCAAATAAGAATATATAGATGACAAATTGTCTCCTAAACTCTAGATGAGAAATAGTAGCACAACCTGCTCAAAAGTGTTAATAGGTGTTGCTGTCTCACTATAACATCAACCTAACAGTGAAGAGCAATATAGTAATATAGTAATATTTTTATATATCTGAAAAGAGTGGCAGAAAATTACTCAAATGTTTTATCTGAACACAGGTGTAAAAGAGTGAAATCTTGTTGCTTTGAAAACAGAGACATACTTGAATTACAAAAAATGTTAAAACTGTATTTTGATTACGTTACGTTAGATTTATGTTATTACAGATGATTTCTTGGAAAACGTCCTTAGATTCTTAGTATATCTGGGAGCTGAAAATCAAAAGCACTTTCTGCTTGTGGCTGCAGCCTCCTTTTACTGAAGCTTCTACGTGTAAATGAGTTGTCCAGTTATGTACTGATTGATTACAGGACGTAGGAAATGCACATTTCAGGTCATACTGACCACTCAAATCGCTTTGCACTACATCTACCTTTACCTACCGACACTCACAAACATGCAGTACGATCAGGGTTAAGTCTGTGGCCCAGGGGCTCATCGACATGTGAAACAAAGAAGCTGGAATCGAACCTACAACCTCAAGTACACCAAACCAGCTGTGAGTGAGAAATATAAGAAAAGGATCTTTTTAGTGTTGTGAAGGAGTTTTGTGGGGAGCAACAATGGCTGCGTTTGTAACAATGGATTTTAACTCTCTATATCTCACTTGCGGATCAGGGTGTTTTTTTGTTTTTTGGGTTTTTTCCCCTCAGACACAAATCACTGGAGATGTTCTAGATATTTACTAAAATATGGAAAAACAACAGGATGGATGGATCTTACAGGCAACAGAGATTAAAGTCTGCAAATAAAGATGTACACCTCCTATTTTTCTTTCCCCCCCCCCCAACAACGATTCACATCTGAAAGACATTTCATTCAGATCTGATGGCAACAGAATAGGGGACCAGTATCAGAAGATGGGAACGACCCAAACTGAGAGTCAGATATGTTGATGGAGAATGAGCCAAAACCATTCTCAACAACAAGCCCTTGTTGTTAAAGAAGTTGAAAATATCGTGGATGATGGAGAAAAAGATCATCCAAGAGCCTGAATGCAACCTCAGTCCCAGCTGGATCCTGGCAGCTTGTTTGGGAAAAGTGTTTCATGCGTGAATCTATTTGACTTACATGTGAAGTTCTCTGTAGATGGCATTCTGAAGCTTTCTCTCCCAGCCTAAACAGAGGCATTCATCATTCTGTCGCTCTTGTATTAAAGGCGCGCTGTGGCGTGGCAGCAGGTAGCAAAAAATAAGCCTCAACCCACCTGATGTTTTCAGAAAACTGCGCACGTCTTCCTTTAGCGACTCCAATCTTATCTCAGGCCGGTGTAAACAGTCCTAAAAAGGAGTTTCACAGTTTACAATGAAGCTGAACAAGAAAGACGGTCAATGAAACTGCTTATTACTCAAACGCTGCACCACACAGCGGCGGCTAGCTCCGCATCGTTAGCCGCATGCTAACTGACTCACTTTAGCTTGCCTCTCTATCTGAGAGTGTAAATGGCTTCCTTTGAGACGCTGGACGACCTGGGCGATGCTCAGGGACACCTCGGTGCCTTCGTCCATCCTCCGGTTTCACCTGGACACCTCGCGCGGCCCGCTGTCAAGAGATGCTGCGGCTGAGCTCTCAGCATCCCTCAAACAGCAGCCGCGGCAGCGCCAGGCCGTTCCTTAGCAACCGAGGTCGGTGCGCGAGAAACAAACACCCGATACTTTGGTTCCGACTGAATAAAAACGCTGCAAACTTTTGTCGAATGTGACGTTCAGGGGTTGTCTGGGAAGACGATAAACAGTTCGAGGTGACTTTGATCAAATATTTAGGCAACGTCAAATACCTTTAGAGAATTCTCTGTGTAATGGAAGCAGCAGTTAATCTTTAAGAAACCTTTTGGGAAATCTTCAGTGAACATTCCCTGAAGGTTTGAAAGGTTTGTGAAGTTTACATCTCAGGAATCTGTTCTTGACAGGCATCTTGTGAAAGCTGCAAGTCTTTTTCTTAGGGCCTATCCTCTGTGATCGGAAAGGTGAGAGGAAACGCAGACAGCAAGTCGGGGCAAACACACGATCACTTCGGCCAAGTCGCATGCCTTTTAGACGCCTCGTCCTCCAAATACCTTGGCTCTGGAAAGGCATGAATAAAGCTTTGGGAAATTTCCGCCGTGACCTCTGGGTCAACATGCAGCGACTTGATTGAGTTTGGCTGCCAAACCGACGCCTTGCGGATCACCCTGATCCAGCAAATCAGAGTCAAGAACGAGATGCAGCAGGAGACACATCTGCGAGTCAAATGCAACATAGATTTTGGCTGGACTTGATTCAAATAGAAAAGCATCTAACTTTTATTATTGTCCCCCCTGTCGAGGAACGTTCAGTGCACCAGCAGTAAAGTCAAAAGGAAGGCAAAAACGGAAGCACGCAAAGTGACAACACAACAAAAATAAGAAGAGATTGTACACCGAGGACATCAGTTTATGACATCAGAAAAGAATCTGCCTATTGTTTCTTAAGAACTCTGATTCTTAGAAATGTAGAACTGAGGAGTGAAACTAAGCTTGGATCAGCCTGTTTTACCTGCTGCCTCGTCATTTTGTGGATCCTAACCAGCTATTATCACCTCCTTGGAACTGAGTTATAAAAAGCCACACATTGATTCTATTTGGCACAACAGCAATTTAGGGCGTGTGAATTCTTCTTCTTCTTCTTCTTTTTTTAATGCATTTTGTCTTTCTCCTTTTAACCATGATCTGTTTGGCAGCCAGTCTTTCCACGGGTCAGAACAGTTCCAACTTCATGCCTGTTCTCAGGAAAATGCCTCAGCCTGCAGCAGCATGCCCGTGCAGAGGGTGAGAAGCCCTTTCAATATTGCCAGGGACACAAACGATGTTTGTGATCAAATTCTTCAGCTCAGATTGAGATTTATTTGCCTTTTTTTTTTTTTTTTTTTTTTTTTTTTTTTTTGTGAAGGGAGGAGGGTTTGGTGGTCATATAGGCGGGCTGAGGATCCCTCTCCACACGCTGTCTGCAACAGAGGAGCGCAGCAGTGGGAGCTGTTTTGTTTTGTTTTTTTCTCACCTCGTTGCTTTTGTTTTGTGAATGGATAGTTAAAGTTTGATATCCATGCGCGCAGTCTCTCTCTCTTTCTCTCTCTCTCTCTCTCTTTCTCTCTCTCTCTCTCTCTCTCTCTCTCTCTCTCTCTTTCTCTTTCTCTTTCTCTCTCTCTCTCTCTCTCTCTCTCTCTGTCTTATGAAAGAGCATGACCGCTGCTGAGCTTCAGACAGATTGGACCTGAGCTCACACACAGGAGAGAAGGCGATATGGAGGGTATCACGAGCCATGACTTCCTGATTAATTCAACAGATCTGAACAGTGTCTTGTGCCGCTTCGGGATCAACATTTCGGAATGCGAGCCAGGACGGGGCCCCTCTCCAGAGCCCAACGGTAAAGTAAACCAGTGCGTCGATATAACGTGGCTGTGAAGATTTCTCAGTTTACCTAAAATAGTCTTTTGAACTCCAGATTCTGGCAAAAAGAAACGAGCTGTTGAGTGGAGGGTGGTGGTGGGGGGGGGCGCTTTGGGCATTTTTTTCTTGCGTCATTGCGCATTACGCGCACGGCTCAGGTCCTCCACAAAAGCTAATGCAGTCAGCGCTCGCTGGTTCTGCACGGTCAAGTGAGCACAAACTGCATTTGTGCACTTTCCTGGGGGGGGGGGGGGGGGGGCACAAAAAAAAAGGGGACGTAAAAAGCGCCAGTTTGGAACATTTTTGCAAATAAAACCCTGGAAGGCGACCACAGCCCGAAGTGGCAGCATAAAAATGCGCACGCTGAGCATCAGCGGGGCTGCACATGAGTCACATTTCTGAATAAATATCAGAGTGATGTTTCCTGAAGGGAGACAGATGACTTTGAAAAAATACACAGAGTGGAAGAGGACAGAAGACCCAGAGCGGAACTTAGATGTGGCCCATGTGGGCAGAAAGCGACAGGTGGGATAGTAGCCCCACCACAACCAGGTGCATCTCAGAATGCCACTGGAAAAGTTCATTTTTTTCAGCAATTACTTTCTAGAAGTAAAAGTCACAGTATTTATTATTATGTATATATATATATATATATATATATAATATATGTTATGTGCATGTTGTTTGTCGTCATGGTTTCTTGGTTTTTGTGTTTTCTCTTTCCGCGGGTTTGGAGGCAGGTGAAGACTTCCTTCTCTCCTCACACTCCTGTCTCCTTCTCTCCCTTCAAACCTTTCCACCGCCTATCGCTCTTTCTTTTCTCATTTCTTTTCTGTTTTGTTTCTGTGTCCATTACATTTGAAGTAAACGACAAAAGCAGTTTCTAATAAAGTTTCATGTGTTTGTCAAGTGGAGCATCGTGGCACGATAAGTGGATGTGTTGACAATAACTCAGAGTGCCACACTGCTGGACAGGAGGTCTTCAAAAACAATAATAAAAGGGATTTTTAATGCAGAAATATCGACCGATGGAAAAGTAGACTGACTTGTCATGATCAGTTAGTAATCCTCCAGCCGGAGACCTTCTTTCCAGAAAAATAAAGACGCTGACACGCTTTTCCTTCTCAGACATCTTCCAGCCTGTCCGGATCGTCCTGTACACCATCATCTTCCTCCTCAGCCTCATAGGCAACAGCATCATCATCATCGTCCTGCTGCCGGTAGGACGAAGACAGCAGCTGAAGACCATCACCAATCTGTTCCTGCTGTCCCTGGCAGTGAGCGACCTCATGATCTCCCTGGTGTGCATCCCCTTCACCTTGATCCCCAACGTCATGAAGGATTTCATCTTTGGCCTCGGCATGTGCAAGCTGGTCACGTACTTCATGGGTAAGTAGAGATTGGACTGGAGTTTTCGGAACAAAACCGATTGATCAGGTTTCTCAAATTCTCCCCTCCAGACATGGAAATAAATGTGGACACCCCATTAATTATTTCGTTAGAAGTCTAATATCTTTAGAAGACATGTTCACTTATCTATGTCTAATCATTCTCACATCTTAACATTTCTGCCTCCATACTTCACAGGTGATATAAGTTTTTTTTCTCTCCTCTGGAATGTTGTCTTTGGTTTATACAAAATGTGTCCGTTGTGCTTATAACTAAATAATTGTGCTTTGGACAAATCTTTCCAAAAGTCCAGGTTTTCCTTCATATTCTCTTTGGCAAGTCCTACACACTGTATGGTGTTGACCTCCGGGCTCTATCAATTCCAGTCAAAATGGACCTTGCATTGAGCCCTGCTGTGCACATTGACAAAATGCCGTCGTTGCTCTTGACCGGAGAGGTCTTTTATGTGTGTTTCATACACAAAGAATGAACTGGTGAGGATAATTTTGGCAGGGGAAACACACAAATTACCTTTCGGGTCAAGAGCAAGTGAGAGTAACAACGCTAAGGTTGAATTCATCCTCTATTTGACACAAGGCAGTCAGGCAGTGTCCATAAAAATCCATTGGTCCGTTGGTCCTTACTCGTCCATTGGGATACCAGAGTCCAGTGGAGGGGTGCTTTACTCTTCTGCATCCTACGCTTTGCATTGAACTTGGTGCCTTGGAAATCCGTTCCAAGAAGCTGAATTATTCTGGTATTCACAAAGTTTGGAGGATGGTATCTGTTTACTCAGAAGCCAGTTGGCGACTACTGCTCTCCATGAACTGCCCACGTTCAGTGGTTGACAGTGGTCTGCCATTCTTTGATTGGGTTGCTTACACTTTAGCATCAAGGAAAGTTCAACAAATTGACTTATTCTCCTCGCAGCATCCTGGTACCGCAGCTGCATTCACTGAGCCCTTAATAGCAACCCATATTTTTTTGCAGACGTTTTAGTGATTGGTTGTGTGGTGGATGAATAGAGACGAATATAACAAACATAACTGATGTAAACGAGAACTCAGCTATTTGAAAGTAAATAACCAAATGGCAAAAACGTTGACTGGAACATCTAAATCCAACGAGGTGTTAGTACTTTCATACTTTTTTTAGCGATATAATGTGTGAAAGATTTTAATTGCGATTGATAACCCTGAAGCCGGAAGCAATACAATCCAACTCTGTCTCCATGGTGAGTCATTGAACTTTTTGTTGTGTTGGTAATTGCTTATTAGATAATTGAAGTCATCTGAGGCTGTCTCGCAAGGTTCATTTCCCCTGCATGTTCAAACGCTCCAGGAGATTTAATGAGCTTGAGCTAAAAACAGTTCATCCAGGTCAAAGGAGGCCTTTTTTTTTTTTTTTTTTTTTTTTTTTTGTCCAGAGAATATAAGTTTTGAGTTTCAATTTCGGTCTCGCCAAACGATCTCAACGAGAAAGGATGGGAACTGACTGCCACGAAAACCAGCAGGAAGACGATTCCAAACAGGTGTCCTGTTCCCCCTGCCAAAATGATCCTCACCAGTTCACTCTTTGTGTATGAAACACACATAAATTACCTTTCCGGTCAAGAGCAAGTGAGAGTCACAACGCCAATCATTTCTGATGTGACTGAGGGCTGTGAAGCAGCGATCACACCACACGCCAGGCCGCGCTGGACATTTTCTCCGTCCTCCCCGTGTTCCGAGGAGGTCGTCAAAACACTGCGTCTGAAAATAACTTGGCGCGGGGTAAAGAAGACAATCCGAGCGTCCTCCGTGAGTCAACAGGGACACGTCAAATATCATCAGTTTGTCGGCTGAGAAAGAAAGACAAAACACCGCAGACGTAACGTTCGCCATCGCTAGCTGTCCCACATTTCAGCCTTCGGGACGACATAAACGTAAACCTTCCAACCATACTGAGGCGAATAGCCTCAGGGTTGGACGGGAGATAATGCGTGTTGTATAAAAGCGAAGCTTTGTCCTGTGACTTGTTGCAGGACAACAAGTTACAGGCATCTTCAAATATCGCCACCAGCAGCCACTGAATCTCAACATCAAACCAAACTCCTATGTTACAATGAAATGTTTGTGATCAATGTCGAAGCGTCTAGATTTTGTTCGGACACTCCTGACAACGATAGGCACCGATTTCCTGATTTGGGGATCTCGGCTCGCATTGTAGTTTTCTGGTCCTTCCCAAACAAATTGATATTAATGACTTTGCTTCCCATGTCGCCTTATATTCCTCCTTAAAACAGGGCGTGCTCTTTTGTTTTTCTGACATCATGTAGCTCATTTATCCTCCTGAGTTTTGTAATCATTCAGGTTATCTTGTGTAGAATCTAGTTTGATGATCTAAAATATTTCAGTGTGACAAAAAAAAAAAAAAAAAAAAGACAACAACAAAACAAAACCCAGATGAAATCTGCAAGGACTTCCTCACAGCCCTGAAGCCTGTTTGTAACGATCTTGATCTAGAGTATGACTTTCAATATGGAAATTGCTCCGCTCTGACTCTGACTCTGCCTCTGAGTCCAAATTTGCTTCAACGATTTAGTTGGATTTAGCAATGCAATCAAGAGATAGTTTTTCCTGATGGCTTTTAATACTGCGGCCAGACTGCGGTTGAAATTCGTCCGCTGGCTCTGATTTTGTCTGCTCCGGCTTAAACCTCTCAGATTGCTTTCTGTGGCTCATGCTCTTACATTGCTTTGTCTTAGGTCAAGTCCCGATAGATAAGCCTTCGGGGTTGCATGCAACGCAGGAACTCATTCATTGAGAAATGAAGGTTGTGTTTATTGGACCTTTCCCTTTTGTTTTATTTTTTTTTTTTTTGTTTTTCTTTGGCAGTCTGCATTCGGTCCACTTGACTCCTTTAGCAGAAAAATATGTCATTTCCCTTTCAGTTCCTGCGCATCCGTTTAGTTTTTTTTTCACCCCCCCCCCCCACCTCCACCCCCCATTGTCTGACAGCTGCAGACACTGCAGAGGCACAGTTGCTCTTATTATAAGATATGTGTCTGGTTGGACAGTGCCAGCAGCGTATCTGCACTAAATCGCCTCCATACATTTGTCTTGACGACTTCACAATCTCTAAAAAAATAAAAATAAAAAAATAGCTAAACAGATACGCAGATTGTGACAGACCCCTTCCAAAAAGTGAGGTTTCCCACAATGTTAACAATTTTTACCTTATATTGACTTTCTTTTTTTTTTTTTTTTTTACTAAAATAACTTACATGACCAAGTAAAAAGTGTAAGATTAACAGACCGTACAGACTGAACTCCATTATCGTGCTGCTAATGAAAACAAAAATGCTCCTCTCGCATCCATCCATGGAATCCAGCTGAAGTCTGAAGGGAAAAAGTCTTTATTAATTAAAAGTTCAAATTAATAGGTGTGTGTCACTGTAGTGTTATGGAGTTAGATGTTAAGTTTAAGTGTTCGCTGTCTATTTAGTGACATGCTATGGCAAGCGTCACGGCAGTTTTCAAGTTTTTGTCAGTTTGTTTGTTACAAATGCACATTTTTTTTATGTTTACTAATTAAGAATCTTTATTTCTGTTATCTCATAGATACTATGTAGCGTTGGATTTTTACTAAAGGGTGGTTGAGTTCAAATGCGTGCCACATTTGCGATTCTTATTTGTGAAAAAAAAAACAAAACATTTATCATATTCCTTTCATTTCACAATTAGGCAAAACTATATTTATATATTTACATTTGAAAGAACACAAAACTAAAATCCAACTGAGGCGCTTTAAAGTTTGGGTCTGTGACACAACGTGGGAACTGTCAGAGGGCACGGATGCAATCAGAGGGCCCTGCAAGACAGTTCCCATTTATTTTGATTCGGGGATTTGACGTTTCCTACAGAGACGGACTAAACAGAGATGATTTAGTGCATTCAGGGACGCGAACCTCTTCCTTGACTTTAATTTGCCCGTGATTCTGATAAATGACCTGGATTACGTCTTCCTGCGCCTTGCAGAAAACCTCTGCGGGGATCTTTCTAACGAGGTGGTGACATGTTCTTCGCTAGACTCTAGTGCAGAAACAACTACAAACGCCACACCGGCAAAAGGTAAGTTCGAATTTATTTGAGACCAGCAGCGGGGGGGGGCACGAGGAGCTGGACGAGAGGCCAAATCAGATCCTCTTGCAGACCAGGGACGAGGATTACTTCAGACCGAGGACTCTTTGACCAGGAACGAGGACTCACTGGAACGTAGAACCATCTGGCAGCGCTCTCAGGATCCGGCCTCTATTTAACTGCTCCTCCTGATGGATAGACGAGCTCCAGCTGACTGCTCCTGTCCGACACGCCCCGCCGGAAAGAGGGTGGGCGACAACACACTCACAGCGCCGCTCCGTGGACATGACAGGTGGAGTCGTTACAGATGATGCATTGAATGCAGATATTTCATTTTCATCCAATTACGGAAACACAAGGAAATGTGATTTTAATTCCTCTCCTCACTTCCTGTTGCTCCATTTAGCCGTACATGGAGATTAAAGGGCCGTCCTCGGGGATTGCTCCGTCATTTGTCCATGTTTTTATCTGCTTATGTGTCACTCTTGCAGGTTGTGCCCAGGCGTAATTTCAAATGTATTTATAGATCGAGTGGTTATCGCTAAGGACTGTGTTCACACTGATCAGATGCAGCAACGGTGTGTTAAACATGACTGAACGTCCCTCCACACTTTTACGCTGTGAAGTGTGGGGAGAACGTCTGAGAGTTACAAGGGATAAAACTGATGGCACTACTTTGTCTTTGCATGAACTGAAGCGGTACAAAACACATAAATGTGAGTTTGTCTGTCTCAAAATGTCTCTTTTTATTTTTTTTACGCGCTGACTTATTAAGGTGCGTTGTTGCCATTTGTTCATTTAACATTTTTGACATGCCGTCTCTTTTTGACATTTTGCTTCTCTTAGCATCCTTTCTTGAATATCACAAGCAGCAGCTTTCCAAATATTCTGCAGGATACATTTTTAAAAATGATGGAACACAGGACAAACTCCCGGGTTTTATTCATATTTTTAGCCTAAACCTCCTTGATATTCATGTATTTTTTTTTTTGTAAAGCTGACCTGGTATTAATGCATTCGATGTGTTTCAGTCATGTAATAAACACAGTTGCTGAAAGTGGTTTAAAAAAGTGTACATCTAAGGAAACTCAGCATCGAGTCCAGCATTGTTTTGACATTGCTTCATGAGCTTCAAACAGAGCTGCGGGTGTGCTCTCCTCTCTGTGCAGGCGTCTCGGTCAGTGTTTCCACCTTCAACCTGGTGGCCATTTCCATCGAGCGCTACTATGCCATCTGCAGCCCCATCGCTTCCCTGTTGTGGCAGACAAGGAGCCACGCCAAAAAGGTCATCGCCGCCACCTGGGTGGTGTCCTTCATCATGATGCTGCCCTACCCAATCTCCAGCACCGTGATGCCCTTCACTCGCCTCGACAACAGCACGGGACACATGTGTCGCCTGATATGGCCCAACGCGTTGTTCCAGCAGTCCTGGTGAGACACACATCTGCTCATTGGGGAGGTTTGTGCGACACGACGACCGCAAAACGGTTAGCTTAAGACGGCTGTTTTGCCGAGTGGAGTTCTCGTCTCGGTGAAGAGAGAGCGAGGCAGCCATCGGAGGAAATGCAGCTGCAAAAACCCTTCGAATAGAAAACGTGATTGAAATGGCTCCGTATCTGCTTGGTTTGTCCAGGAAGTTGGGTTTTGTTACAGGTCACATGGGCAGTTACCCAGGGTGTAAATAGTAGGGGGATGCGCCGGTACAATCCTGGCTTGAACAAGTTTTATGTCACTTTTATATGTGTGCATGAAACCCTAACTAGTCAAAACAGAGACCAGACTCTGTTTGCTGTCAATCACGCTGAGCTCATGTCGAGTGGGATACCAATGAACCTTTATTTGTACCTTTAGCCACATGAAACCATTAAATCTGAAGAAACTATGCTCTTTTAAACAAGCTGAGGGACCCTCACCCAGGGAACCATTCATTCAGCCCACCTTTAATTCACTGTAAAGTAATTTGGGGCTGACTTGAGTCAAATCCAACAAATGCTCACTGCAGCGCAGTAATTCTGGTGAAATTCGGTCGTCGCAGGTACATCGTTCTGCTGCTGGTGCTTTTCCTGATTCCTGGTATCATGATGACGACGGCTTACGGACTCATCTCCTTGAAGCTGTACAAGGGAATGAAGCGAGGGCAGTCCCTGAAGCACTCCAGCCGTGGTACGACAGCAAAGCGTGGCTGCAACAATTATATATGAGTTTGTAATGTTTTATTGCTTTTGTATGTTGTTTCAGTTTACCCCTCAGCACGCAACAATGTGTTTTGAGTGCTTTACACCATGTTGAGTAACACTAACAAATGTTGCAGTGTGGATGACTGAATTAATTAAACAGAGTTGGGACCACAGACGTATGAGAAGATGCTACTTTAGCATTGCTGCGCAGTGGAAGTGCATGACAAGTTTGCTTCAAGAACAACAGAAGCGTTCTTGCAAACTAGATTTTTATGTCTTTTATCACTCAATGCTAATAATGTGGATCACAGAGAGAGAGAGAAAAAAAAAAAACAATATCTGCAAATCAAAGTAAATTTAAGTTGATTCTAAGAAGCTCGACCAATTTTATTCTTTGCTAAACCAAACCAATTCCATCGGTTTTAGTACCACGGATGAAAACTGCATTAATGAGAAATCTAAAGCCAGACGTCCCTGGCTAATGTAGCCCTCTCATGCCGCTATTTTGTTTTTCCGCTTTCTCGTCCGCACCAGAACGCCACGCCAGCACCGGCAGCGTCAAGCCGGGGAACGCCAACGGCTACAACTCGTCTGAGAGCAAGAGATCGAGGAAGAGCAGAGGCGGCGAGCAGCCGGAGATGTCCCGAGTCTGCAGCAGAAAGGAGCTGATGGCCAGCAAGCGCGTCATCCAGATGCTCATCGTCATCGTTTTCCTCTTCTTCTTCTGCTGGACCCCCGTCTTCGTCGTCAACGCGTGGAAGGCGTTCGACGAGCGCTCGGCGAACCGTCTGACGGGGGCGCCCATCTCTTTCATTCACCTGCTGTCCTACACCTCGTCCTGCGTCAACCCCATCGTGTACTGCTTCATGAACAAACGCTTCCGGCAGAGCATTCTGGCCACCTTTTGTAGCGTCAAAATCACAGGGGGGATCAGGAAGTGGTTCTACTGGGGGAAGAAAAAAAGCCCGTCTGAATGGCGCAAAGACGTGGGAAGAGGATACGCGCCCTCCAGTGACCTGAACGTCGACACCCAAAGCATGAGAGAGAGCACTCCCGGCGTCAACACGAACATCCCCATGACACAGTGTAGCGAGGCCCCGTGATCTGGACCGCTCTGTGCACGCTCTCTGCAGAAGTGCCACCCGGGACTGAAGACGGCGTGTTGTGTGTTGCTGAGCCCTCGCAGTGCTTTGTGGGTATTTCTTTCATTTTAGCTTGGTGTGAAACGACACGAGTCCCCCGGCTGACGCCTGCTTGGCGCAGGCCCCTCACAGCCAGATGTTTCCCCGAGACCTCCAGAGTCCAGAGTACCGACGACGCGCATTCGGCTTCCGGGACCGCCAGCGTGAACATGAAGCGCTCTGACGCAGCAGCGAATCAGTCAATGTCCCGGTTCTGCACATAAATACACATGCCACATACTATAGAACCGTCATGAGCTCTGAAATTACTCATATGAAGAAATAAACATTGTAATTAAATAATAGTTTTTCTTTGAAAATGTTGAAAAGATATCTGATCTTTAAGGACCAAACGCACAAGCAGAAATAAGTGGGACTTTTCAGTTTTTAACTCATTTTAGTCACAATAAAACGATGTCCTCTGCAGAGTTAGAGTCACAGATATTCTGACGACTTGAGCCTGGGAAGCCATCAGGCCTGGCGTGACGCCGTCCCCACCTCTGAGTCTCAACCTCTGAGTCTCAACCTCTGAGTCTCAACCTCTGAGTCTCAACCTCTGAGACAAATCAAATGCAGCTCGTGGCTAGATTTTTCCCGATCCCGTTTCCAATTAACGTTTAATTAATTGTGCTGAAAAGAATAACAAGTTGGAAGAAATGTCCGGTAGTGTGTGGTGAAATAACAGGTTGCTTTTTTTTTTTTTTTTTTTAAAAAAGGCCGAATCAAAGACAATAAATCATAAATATTTGCATGTTAATATCTTCCTTGATGCCAGAACGATGTCCTCGATTCAAACCCGCTGAGCTTTCATTGGTCTCGTGTCGTATTGTGATGGCATTTTTAAAAACGCTTGCTGCGCAGGCCTGCACATGAAAACAAAATGAAGGATTTTTTTTTTTTGTAAATTTTCATTTCTTTGAAGTAATGTTTCTCCTTTCATTTGCTCCTGTTGTGAAAATCACGTGTCCTGGAGCTGGATGGGGCGTAGTTCACAGTGTCCTTGCTGCGTCACAACAGGTTGTGTTACCTTTCTTTAGGGACACGATCTCATTTTATTTATTTTTCATACCAAAGGATCAACTCACTACATGGAAATGAACTTTTAGTGCTGTGAGAGAGTTGCCAAATATTTCATTGGTGACTTAATAAATAAGGGATATCTTAAGTATTGCTTTCAGTTTTAATGATACGGGTGAGTAAATAGTCTGTGCACCTTAGTTTGAGGTCAAAAGTTGTTGTGGTGGATATGGAGAGTTTGCACAGTGTGCAAGAGCACAAGTTGTATTGTTTTTTTATTTTCCCTTTCTTCATACAGAGGCATCTAATTTTCTGGAGTCAGCATTAAATTTTAAACCTAAACTTTTAAATGACAAAAGGTTCAATCCCAGACATTTTGGAGTGCTTGACCTTTACTGGTTTTGAAGCTTAGTCGCTGCTAAATGTTTAAAAAAGCACTTTTAACGTACAACTAGCCAGTATAGAGAGTATAGGCTGGCATAAGGAGCCTATTTTTTTTCCATTTTAGTACAATATATTTTGTGCACATTTAATCTCAACAGAACTATAAGGAAAGAAAAGTTGCTAGTTTGTGATTTGCTTGGCAACTAGCAGGAGTAAAAAGAAAGTCCCAAGGCCGAAAAACACAAGTCAAAATTGTTGTAACAGGAGTAAAACTTTAAATAATTCAAGTTTGAATTTAAATGAAACTAAATTAAATGTTAATTTAAGAAACTGTGTAACTGTACATGGTTAGTGGTATTTCTAATTCCTCTAGCGAGAGAAACTGAACTGAGCTGAGCTCACTTTGGCTAAATCAATCAATATGTTTTTGTTTCTCGCCACAATTTATTGGTCGTTTTCAGCATTGAATTTACATACCGAGACATTTTTATATAGTTCTGAAAAACTACATGCCAAGACACTGAACCGTTTCTAGGTTTTGAATAGGCCGTCTCTTTGATCTGAATCTTTGTGCACATTTTGCTTTTCCATTGCCTTTCCACTTCCCTAGAAGATATTCCCAACGTCTAGCAATCACAGGCCTCACCGATACATCGATCACAACCAGCAGCTTCGAACTCAACCCCCCCAGCCTGCTGCACAAACAGCTGCTGCCCTTGACCCTCTGTATGCATGTGTACCCAAATGACTGGCAACTGGAGAGGCCTTATCTTATTGTGGGATTTGCAACACCTGCAGCTCGTCTTTAAAGAGTCAGTCTCTCCCCACACGATTACCACACATTCTCACCGCTGAACGTAGCAGCGTCGATGTAGCAACTTGTGCGTGTTTTTTTGGTTTTTTTGAGTTTATATGTGAAGAATCCAATATTTCTCTTGTTGTTTCTGCCAGTTTGTGATGTGAAATGTTGGCTCTCAAAATGCACTTCGCCGTCTTTTTGTGTGATCAGGCTCGTTTCAGGCGAACGACTGACTAGAAAAATACAATCGTGGGATATTGATCGGCTTGTTGCGAACGTGGAAACGTCGGGAAACGTTTCGACGTTTTCCACGCGTCGCGGTCAAAACTACGGACTTCAGTGTATCTTGCGGAAATTTGTGTAGTACATACAGGGGGTGAAATGTGCACAACTTTGAAAATGAGATGTCGTTTATTTAAAAAGAAAAATTTTTACAAATAATAAAAAACAAAAATCTAAAAAGTGTGGCGTGCATTTGTATTCAGTTCCTCTGAGCGAACACCTTGTGTAACTGTGTTTTGGGGGTTGTGGCTCGACACACAGTGCCTATAAAAAATATTCACCCCCTTGAATGTTTTCTCTTTATTTTGTATTGCTTTTACAATTCATAGTCAACAATATTTGGCATTTTTGACAAAAACCCCCCTTTGACATCAAAGTGAAACTGATTTCTATAAAAACATAATTATATACGCCTATTTAAAGTAGAACAATTGAATGCATGAATGCCCTCCTTTCAAAGGCAATAAAACGTCAAAGTGGGGCGAAAACTGTAACTCCTACTTATTAATATTATTATTAATAGAATTCATTTCACTGGTGCATGGAGCATCATAATTGGTATTTTGTGATAAACGTTTGGCGCCAACTGGATTTGAATGGAATTGTACATGTAAGAAGAAACATTCTTTTTTTTTTTATGGTTTTAAAATGAAGTTTGTGTGCAAAGTGCTGTGCATGTGAACCTGGGGCGAACACAGATCCAGGGCAAAACAAGCCGGTGCTTTTAGTGGGTTTCACAAAGTGGACCTCGAAGGGGACGAGCGAAAGCTTTATGTAAGAGCAGGACAAATCCAGGTCAGTTATCCGTACCCTTTTTTTTCTTCTCTCTCTCTTGGCATCCATTCAGAGTAAAAAGCAATCAATAAAATAATTTCAAAAATATACTTGACATTTCATCACTTTTTAAATTCTCATTTTATTCCAATATTGCAAGTTTTGTTTTTTTTTTTCCTTTCTTTGTTTGGGTTTTTTTTTTTTATTGTTTTTTTTCCTTTCTTCTTTTAATGACATACAGTTTTGAGCATGATCTGGAGCTGCAATATGTACAAAAACAAACTAACATATGTTATTAAAAAAGAAAAACAAAAAAAAAATAAAAATAAAAATAAAAACAACAACAAAAAAAATAAACACGTCCCCTTTTGTTTTTGACGTTATTGCTAAAATGTTACAAACGGCACAGGTTTCTACCATCAGCAACCCTTTGAGCACTGAGTATATACTACCACATGACACCTCTGCTTACCATTTTACTAGAATAATACACAGATAACAGTGAGAGTAGAAGGGAGATGAAGACAAAGAAAGGGAGATCCAGGTGCGGCAAGGCCAAGCATTGACAACAACAAAAAAAAGAGAGAAATCTTCAAATGCACAATGGAAGATAAAAAAAACATTAAAAACATTGAAACAATGGAGGATGAAATGTGTGAGAAGTAGAAAGTTTAGCGCTCTGTAGTGCAAACAGCCAAATAGTCTAAAAGGAGAAGTAAGGCTGAGTGCGACAGAGGAAGGGCCCCACACTCCAATTTATTCGTTTAAAGCTGCCTCTCACTCTGCCCTGTTGTTTTTGTTTTCTTTTTTTTTTTGTTTGTTTGTTTTTTTTGTTTAGCAGTGCATGAAAACTACATTATAAAAAAAGACATTTGGCATATTAAGATACATACATTGTTCAGAGCTCGTAAAAACACATCCACACAGAACAGCTGCTTTTTTTTTCTTTTTTTCTGTTTTTTGGTAGTGTAAAATAATAATAAAAAAAATTAAAATAAAAAATAAAAAAAAAAACACGGAGAGGAACAAAAAGACACGGAAGCAAAACAGGGAGGGACAGATAGACGGTGTTTTCCCTCTCGTGAAGGTTCATGTCAACACAGCGCGCGCATTGAGAAGGCATGTAACATCTTAATCTTTTAAGTTTTTGACGGTGTGTTCCCCCTTCTTTGTTTTTTTTTTTTTTTTTGAATTAGCACATCCTGAAAACAGAAAACCAGGTAAAATGAACTCGGATTGTCGAAGGCGGCGGATCCGCTGAGAGCCGCCATTTTTGTTTTCTCGATGAATCTGAAAGCTGCTCGCGGCGGCGCGGTTTGCTCCGAGGAGGCAACACGTAGACAAGTATTTAACCTCAGGGGACGAAGGAGGGTGGTAAGATAATAATAATAATAAAATAAAAATGTACGGTTATGATTTGGTGACCTCCATCCCGCAGAGCAAAGGGAAGCACCGCCGCCGCTCGGTTTGGATGCTACTCCGCTGCTGCTGCAGCGCTTGTTTTTATTTACTCACTTTTAGTTTAAAGTCTTTCCAGGAAGTAGCGTACTTTTAGGGAAACTTTAGAGGCAGCACGGGCAATAATGCACTTTTTTTTTTTTTCGTTGAAAATTTGACGTAAGACAACGGGAGACTTTGTACCAATAATTTAAAAAAAATCTCAATATTACAATATAAAACATTTTACATTAATAACAAACATGATAGATAAGAACAGGGCATAACTTAACTCATCGTTTCTTTTCTGCGCTTTTTTTTAATACATTAAAGGGGGCGGAACCAATTCTTTTCTGTTCCTGTTTCAAGGTGTAACAAAATCATGAAACACTTCATTGAGCAGACATTCAATTGTATTGTTTTGTTTTGTATTGCCTTTGAATGTCTCCCCCACAAGCAAGACTGGGTTTTTTTTGTTTTTTTTTTGGATCTGGTGGAAGACCGGAAGCTCCTTTTTTTTTCCTTTAAATGGACCGAATCAGTTTTCGGTCACAGTGACGTCATTACGGCACTAGCACGCTTTAAGGAACTTGCTTGGCTGGTGAACTAGTGCTCAGGCGAATGAGAACAGAAAACCACGACAATAAAATGGCCTGTACAATATTGCTGTTATGTTCGGAAATGCAAGTTTTAAATACACATTTAAAAAAGGCCTTTTTTTTTTTTTTTTCTTTTTGCTCCCTAAGGAGGTGACGTCATCGCCGGCGCAATGAACCACAGGGTGATTTAGACAGAACAGAAGGCGGAGAAGGTTTACAGCAGTCAGGATGTAGGCATGGACCGATTTAAAAAAAAAAAAAAAATACACAAAACCTCCCTCCCCCACCTATTGCTGCACACTGAAAGTCAGGGTGGTTGAAAGAAGGCGATTTCCTTCACTTATTAAAAGAAAAAGAAAAAAAAAAAAAAAAAGAAACAACACATTTGGCTGGAAACCTTTCTATTCCAGAAAGGACGCACAGCTATGCAGCACAAACAAAGGCATCAGTCTCTGTTAGGAGTTCAAAAGCACAACATTTTCCCACCTTAGTTTCTGCACAAGTCTTTAGATTCAGAAGTGACCCACCTGCTGCTGCACACTGACAGCCAGCTGACTGAAAGGCCATTTTATTGCCCATTGCTTGCAAGAAAGCGCATCTGCTGAAGTAGTAGAAGTTGCAACTGCAAAGCTAGTTAGCTGTTTTTTGTGTTTAAAAAAAAATGCCAGAAGGAATTATGTTGACTTGAGTGCTTTCATATAAAGTTCTATTTTATTTTCTATTTTTGCTCAAAATAAAATTAAAAAACAAATGCTACAGTGCTCAAGTAAAAACTACTGCACTTCCTTTTTCCTCCCCAAAATTTCACCATCTACAATTAAACAAAATTTTTCATATCCGTTGCAAGTTGAGCTACAAAGTTGTCTCATAATACTGCCGACATGCTTCTTCTGACTGGCACTAATTTCAACTTTCAGTCACCAAAAGTGAAATATCAAAATACTAATGGAAACCAGCAACTATAAGAAGGGCTTGGTTATTGTAAAATCCGCTGTAGAATAGGTAAAGAAATACTTAAGTTAAATTTTATGAAAAACAAACCAATTATAATTTTTTTTAATTTCTTACTTAAGCTCTGAACATTGTCTCATTATCTGTTAGCAGATGCTTTGCCTTTCTCATTTCAAACCAGATAAAACATGTTGCATCTTAAACATGGATGAAACATTTTGTGGCTTGCCTGCCAAAATTAACTACTACCCACATCTCTGTCAAATTTCAAAAATGATTTTGAGCATTAATATAGAGCAAATGGTGAAAATAAGGGGAGGGGGAGTTGCATTTTCAGACTAGAAAAAACACACAAAGAAGAATTTTACGGTCACTTTTAACCAGTAAAAGGAAGGAAGAGTTTAGAACTTATCTGGTGGGAAAATCTGGCATTTGCTCTTGTTCATCAGAACCTCATAAAGTAAAACAAGAGGTGGTGATGTTTGAATTCTTGAATAGAAAGGCTTTCGTTCAGGAGTAGAAGCAGATAAAGAGAATTACTCCAGCCGGCGTTCTTCCCGTTTTAAATGGGAGTACATTTGAAATTGTGTTGTAAATATTGTGACGTTTTTTTGTTTGTTGTTGTTTTCCCCTCGAGATTATCACACCGGTCCATGCCTACCCGGGAGATATTGTCCCAACCGTGGCAGCAGAAGAACAATATCGAAACAAACACAGACGAGTAGGGATCTTTGTATTTGTATACCACAAAAAAAAAAAAAAAAAAAAAAAAAAAACACAAATCAGGAAGGCTTCAGGAGAAGAAGAAGGCTGCTTCTGCAGGGAGGGTGAAGCCGCAGCGATGAGCTCAGAGACAGCAGAGCTCCTGTGATAAGCAGCGAGGCATTAGTTTGTGCTACGCACAGCTTCTTCCAAGGTGAGTAAACAGCATATAAGAAAAAGGTGAACTCTTTTCTTTTTCCGTCGTTTTGCAGTAAGGCCACATCAAATTGGAAAAAGTGTCCATTGTTTTGTGTTCTTTTTTTTCTCTCTTTTCCTTCTTCTTTTTGGAAAACTACCGGATGCAAGCAGAGCACGTGCTGGAAGACGCCTCGCCGGGTGCAGTGAGCAACAGATGTTAGATATGTGACTGGTCTGACTGTGTGCACAGTAAGAATATACAGTACTAAGGCTTACTAACGCTTATTACATGAGTTTCACTTGTTTTTGTAACCAAGAATGTCTTTTTTTTTTTTTTTCTTCCTTTTTTTTTCTCCACATATTCTGCAGATGTTGCTGTGGCTCCATGTGAGATGTACTGAAGCATTTGCGTTCCAGGAGACGCGGCGAGCACGCAGAGTATTGCAGGCAAGGCAAAAGGCGTTGCTTAAAGCTTTTTCTTTTTAAAGACTTCATAAAAACCAAAGAGGATAAAAAATATAGGCCCCTCTGAGGTCGTGCCCCCCCCCCAATAAAAACAAACATAATAAAAAGCAACCTTCGCTTATGTGAATAAACAAATCCAGACTTCAGATTTTTTTTTTTTTTTTTTTTTTTCCCCACTCAAATGAAGAAGTATTAAAAGAAAAAAAAAAAAACAATCCAAAGACTGAGAAGCAGGCATTTGTTGTAAGGTCACATTAACATAAAAGGTTTGGGAGTTTGGACCTCAAACAGGGGCGGAAGGGGAGGGAAACAAAGCCCAAAAGCTCAGAGAAGGAATAGAAACTATTTGGTAACAAAAGTGTACTATATGTTTAATACAAAAAAAGGTATGGAGAAAAATGTACCTTTACTAAAGCTTATACAAGATCCTTGGTCCATAAAAACTATGTTATCGTCACGTTTTTGTGTGTCCCTCTGCGACAACAACAATACGCCCAGCCGAGGCTCGTGGGAGTTGATCAGTGTGAATCCAGGCGGGCCGACGACGGACCGATCCGTTCAGGTTGTGGTCGGCGTTGCGTTCAGGGTGGATGTATTGTTGTCGTCGTCGTTTCTCACAGCTGAAGGAAGGTGCTGGTGCTCTGAGCCTGCAGGAACGTCACTCATTCCAAACACCAGGATTAAATAGGCAGGTCCCTACAGTTATCTGCGGGCGACGGAGCTCTTCTGCTTATTCCCATTGGCTGACACCGCGGTGATGTCACTCCTTCAGTTTTGCTCCTTTTTGTTTGTATCCCAGCTAAACACGCAGCACTTTACGATGAGTCAAAGTTTGGGTTTAATTCCTATAGTCTGTCATGTATATACCCCAAGGTGTGTTTTGCTCTCAAGGCATACTGTGTGTGCGTTAGGACACCACGGCGGCGGCGGAGGACGAGGACGTGACCCCGGCGCCGGGGTTGCTGTTGGGGCCGTAGACGCCGGGGGCGGCGGCCTCCTGGCTGCTGTTGCTGTGCAGGCTGGCGTTGCCGGCCCGCAGGATGGCGCCGGCGGCGCTGCAGTGCGGCCTCGGGCCGGGCTCGGGCGTGTAGGTGAAGGTCAGTGTGGTGGAGTAGATGATGCCGTCGTTCCTCACCAGGGTGACGGGGACCTGGACGGGCTGCCGCACCCAGCGCCAGCCCTCGCGGAAGGCCGAGATGTCGGGCACCACGCACAGCATGCTCTCCGCACACCTGCAGGGGGCGCACAACAGGAAACATGTTAGTAGTTGTGGCCCGAACGGGACCTGAAATTCGGATTGTTGGGCTTGATGCTCGGGTCTGGCTTCTACGCCGCGTTTCAAAGGGCTGCGTTCCACTGACAATCACTTGATTGTCAGTGGAACATTCTACTGATTTTTCATTTAACTCTTTCTTACACAATGTTAGAAAGACATTAAAATAAACAAATAATTCAACTTCTTTTTAAAAACAAGAAAACAAACATCTTATTGCCTAAAATGAAGTGACAGCATTCGTTTGGTGAAGCAGGATAAGCTGAAAGTGCAACTTGAGGAGTTTTGACTAGAACATATTTAAAGGCACACGTATCCACCAAAATGTTTACATTTCGTACAGTTTTGGGTTGATCACCGTTCCAAATGGGTATTTATTTTTTCAGCAAACTACCCCATTTCCTGAGTCTGTATGCTTCAGCTAATGATTAATTGATTACTAAATTAGCTGACAATTATTTCAAAAACTGGTTCATCAGTCACACACGTCCCAGACGATTTGCACTCGACTCGCCCTGCGGTTGCAACAAGCGGCAACATGGAACTGGAAGAGGTTAAGCAAAAGCTGAAAATGGGAGAATTTACACTGTTAACTCAAATTATGGTCTAAATACAAGAGCAGTAAAATCTTAACTGAAATAATATGCTGGGCTTACTTTATAATTAAAGTTATTCAGTCGAGTCAGGATGGATTTCTTTTTAGGCCAAATCCAAACTAAAATATGTGACTCAATGAACAGAATGCAAAAATAGCAAACGATTCAGGGTTCCTTCACATTTTCATGCAGACACATCCAGACTTTTCCACCACTCTTAACGAAAACGAAGGCGGCATGGCAGCCTCCCCTGAGGTAGTTTCTCAGTGAGGGGAAAAAGGAGAAAATGGGAAATATTTGACACTAATATGCAAAACAGATTGCTTTCTTTCCCTAGGTTTTCACAGAAAGGCATCACCAAAGTAACTCCCCTACATTAATGATTTACTCTCGGTGAAAAACACCGGCCGAAGAGCCACATCGTGTCCTTTCTCCGTAAATCTGAACTTACATAAGAGGCTGAATGTCCCAAAGGAGATTAAAGTCTGGTGAAGAGCGACATCAGGTCATTATTCTGGTATTTTTGAGGTTTTTGCAAGTGAATGGAGCAGCAGACATGTGACTCAGGGCTATTCGTCATTATGGATATATTTATTTTTCTAAATCCCGAGCTCATCTTCTTACGTCGTTGCCTGATGGAGGCATTTTTCAGTGACATTCTCACTGATATTTCACTTAAAGGACTCGAAGAAAAACTTTTGCCCAAGTTACGTATTCCTTCTGTTTTTGCTTCTATGCTATACTTTAATATTTCAGATCATTCAATACATTTTAATACCAGGCAAAGATAACCCAAGTAACAAGACAAGTTTTCAAAATCTTGATCTTATTTGCAGAGGAATCCATCCAAATCACACCGCGCTGATTCTGTGTAAAAATATAATTTCTTCCTTTTTAAATCATGAATTAACCAGGATTAGAACCTTTTTTTTTTTTTTTCAGTGTCATCTTACTGTCACGCTCAACACAGAAAGCTGGCAAAGTAACAGAACCCTGAAAAGACTTAAAAAGAGTCCATAAGACAACACGAAGCAAGCTTAAAGAATAAAAAAATAAACCGAGATCAAGTTGAAATGTTTCGCCTCATGAGAGAAGCAGGAATAAGCAAATGCACGGCCCATTAACATGTCTGACACATCACTCAATGCACCCCAAGATACTGGTGAAAAGAAAATGTTAGGAGTACATATATGACTAATACTTGTTCATGGCCAGTTGCAAAATATGAGAAATGGAGTCGCTGACATCAAGCCATTTTTAAAGGGTTAAAACCCACTTTTTTTTTCTTTTTTTTTAAACCGTAGGCAGGTATTCTTCAAAACGGGGAATTTTCTCTCTTTACAATCCAGAAAAGCCACAGCTGACCTGTACATGGTTTCAGCCTCGACATCTCCGAACCAAACCCGCAGATTTGGTGTGAAGTTCTGCCCCGTCAGCTCCAGCATGGCAACGTCCCCGCCACCGTTAAGCTGCAGACAAGACCAGACGAGCTCAAACACGTGAACCGATCCGTCGCTGCGCAGACGTTCGTTCTGAGAAAACCCCGCCCGCGCCGAGGCTACCTGTAAGCTCTCTACCACAGGCACAGGGGTGACGGGTGAGTGGACGGGGCCCATGCCCTCGTAGAAAGTGTACTCTGCCTTGTCCGTGCTGATGATTGTCCAGGAGGCGCCGTCGTTGATCATCTCCTTGTTTGGTTCCTTTGGGCATGGAGTGGCCTGGCGTGGAGGGTGGAGAAAGGTAAATTGGGGTTCTAGAGATCTACTTGGTGAGATTTATGACATTGTATGCAGAGGAAACGGTGGCACAGACTTGAAACTGGATGATCCTTTCTTGGGAAAGGCACAGGTACATGCGCTCCGTGTCCTTCAGGTAGAAGGCACACTTGTGCAGCTGGGAAACCGGGTCATCGGCGTCCAGCAGGGCCGTCTGCTTGTCGACCTTTCGAATGATCTCATAGGAAAACAAGCAGAAACGAGCAGATAAGCCGACCGAGGGATGGATGTTACGATAAAGCAGAGGGCCGGACGGGAAGCCAAGAGATTGAGATCGAAGAAAAAGGACAAATAGAGACAACAAAGACATTTAAGAAAGAAAAAAAAGAGACTACTTTTTGATTGCAAAAGTATTCATTCTGGTTAAAGTGTGTGTTATACTGCAACAAGAATTTAGGATTTTATTAGGATTTTCTGTGAGACCAACAAAATGTTGATCATAAATGTGAAAAGAAAGGAAAACAATATAAAAGTTTTACTTTTTGGTGTGTTTGTGTTCTGTCCCAGTCAATCGCTTGCAAAAAAACCCAAAAAAACTTCTGCAATTTTAGCTGCAAGCGCTTTGAAACCCAAACTATCGGTTTTGAGGATCTAGAGACTGAAATCCTTATCAGTTCAGAAGCTCAGACTCAGACTGCATGAAGAGTGTCTGAATATTTCCTAAAGCCATTAGTTCTTGACTTTGACTAGGCCATTCTAACACCATTTTGCTGCATCTCTGCCTGGAAGTTAGTGATGGTTGTCCTGCTGAAAGATTTCTAATCTGACTTCTGATGTGGTTGCACTTGATTTTATTTAGAGGTATCAGAGTAAAAGGGACTATATACAAATGCAGGGCACACTTTTCAGGTTTTATTAAAAAATCATTTTACAAACCATGTAAAGTTTCCTTCCACGTGACCATTACACATTACTATGTGTTGTTCTATTGTAAAACTCTGAAAATGAACTGAAGTTTGCAGAGCTAATGTGATCAAATTGGAAAAAAAAAGTACCAAAGGAACAAATACTTTTGAAAGGGAATGTAGGTCAGAAGAAAATGAGGTTAACAAACATAAATAGATGGAAGAAAAGACAAAATGTCAGTTTGCTTCTCAGAAGAACATGAGTCACAGCATGAGTGAAGAAAAACAAGGCCGACTTTGTCTAAAGAATGACTATTTGAACAAAATAAAAGTCTAACGTTTATGAAGAGGGGGAGAAATAAACTCCTTTTATGCCAAAAGAGATTGACAGCTCTGTGCAGCCTGCTAATTAAAGAACAATGAGAAGATCTAGTTCCCTCAGAGTGGAAAACAAAAACGAGATAAAAACCGTTTGCGAATATATATATATATATATATATATATATATATATATATATATATATGGGAGAACGTAACATGATTTTGTGGGTGCTGGCAGTCTGCTTTTGACATGTTTGGACAGAGGCAGGACGGCAGCGTCACTCAGCTACCGTTTGCGAGTGTTGGCGGAGGAACAGCAAAATGGTCGCCTGTTTCTGCTGCTTTTGACGTTTCCCCTGATCTCAATCGCTGAGATGGTTAGTATTTACTATAATTATTTCTTTTTACCAGTCTGGGCAGCGCCATGCCGGTGACCGAGCACACCAGCTTGACCGTCTGGCCGTAGTGGATGTAACCGTCTCTCACAGTGAACTCCTCTCCTTCTGACTCCTCGTCGTCCACTGGAAACGCAAAGAAACGCCCAATCAGAGCTGCGTGACGCTCCCCCGCCACCTCACACTCACCACAGTCACTTCAGCTCATCTCTCAGCGACATATTCGTCACGTTTGGGTGAGGGCGACTCACACAGGTGGATGTAAAAAGCCCCCCACTGCTGGGAACTGGCGTGGAAGTTGCCCCCCTCCACGTGCAGGTAGCGCGTGCTGACCGTTTGGGAGCGCAGTCGGTTGAACAGCGCCACCTTGGTCCCTGATGCGATGCACACTGTGGGCGAGAACAGACAGGCTTCCGTAAGGAGAAACACGGCCTGCTGCACAGCAGGGTGACGAGAGGCGTTAAAAACAGCCAGGCGAGCGCGGCTGCATCACACAACTACTGCTGGACAAGCACTGTAGATTTAACAATGCTGCCCCCTGGTGGTTAAACTAACTTACATTTTTTTTTTACTACTTTTTTTTTTTTTTAACGATACATTTTACTTGAATTTTAATGTCCAAAATGTGGAATATTTAATGGAGGAAAACATTCCAAAAGCAACCAATAATTGTTCAGATATATTAGATAAAAGCACAAGTAACAGAATTAAATGAATTTTCTTAACAAAATGACCAATGATTGCACATCTAACCTTTCCCTTAAGAATTATTTTTCTTCATAAAAATAAGAAACTGCTCATGTTTATGAGAGAACATCAGCAGTTCAAACACAAACGTACGCTGGTGAAAACATAACGGACTCTGCTCCGTTAAGACTGCGGAAACTATCCGCCCAAACAGGTTCCTGATGATTAATGGTGCCACAAACCTGGAAGTCTGGTCTGAACACAGTGGTGGTCGACCACAACTCCTGCCATGAATGCTGGTGAAAAGCACTAAAAGCTGCAGAAACGAGGAGCTTGTTTTCACGCTGGAAAAGCTCCGAGGCACTAAAGTGAGTCATTGACAGAAAATGATGCTGAAGATGTAAATTCAAACTCAAGGTTTGCATCTTACTGCGTTAAAATGTCAAGAAAGTAATTGAGCAAAACGTTTTCCCCTCACTTGAAATCCTCGTTGGGTGTTAAAATACTGCGCTGCTGTTAGAATTACGCTCCTAATAACATGTGACTTATTTTTATGTTTTTATTAGCATTTGGGGGTTTGCTTCTTAATAACTTGCATAAATATGACCAGAAGACACAATGATTCATTTTGATGTTTGCTGCTTAGTAGAATAAAACATTGAATAATTTTATCTTTATTAAACAACTTATTAGATACATTTAAATCAATTTAGTAAAACTATTTGACTCCAAAACATTTAATTTTCACAGATAAAACTTACACATTGTCTTAGGAAATGGATGACATGAAACAGTCAGTTAAAGTATTTACATGCTGTAGTTTTCCAACCAAAGTATGCAGAACTGCAAGTTAATATTTTGAGTTAAAAGCAGTGAAAGTTCTGTCAGTACTGACATTTATAAAGATAAAATCTAACCAAAAAGGACAAAATAAGCTGTAGAAACCTGGAGAGCATCTCTAAAAATAAATATTTCTTCAATCTGCAGGAAAAATCCCAAAACAAACAAAGTGCTGACTTATTTTTGCGAGAAAAGTGAAATGTGTTGTAGCGTCAAATGTTTTGCGAACACAGATTTGACGATGGCGCTCCAACTGCGAACCGACAGACACAAAAGAGGAAACCGGTCCAACTCACGGTCAGCGTTTTTGAGGGACTGCTTCTTTTTGGAGGGCTTGGAGATGACTTTGATCCTCTTGCTGAGGAAGACGCCAATGTCTGCGCTGTTGCCGTAGAACATCTTGACGGACAACATGAAATGCTTTCTCTTGTCGGAGTCGGATATGTACAAGGTTTTGGCTGTGCAATAATTCTGTCGCGGAGAAGGAGGAGAAATTGTGAATAGTTAGTTCACTTTGCATTTTGAGCAAAAATAATCTGATAGAGCGACATCAGATTCAGTCATCTGCTTTCTAAGTCCAAATATTGGTTAATCCGACAAGGCTGCCAGATTGTGACGGCTGCAATTTGTCACAATTTGATTGGTTTTCATTTCATTTCAGCTTGCATATATAAGGTGCACACTGTGCGAATTTGGAGAAGTTTACATACAGAGAATAAAAACACACAGCTGTTTTTTCCCCCTCTCCATCTGAAGTTAAATTAGACCAAACGTCTCTTATTTTAGGTCAATTAAAAATGATCAACATTATATCTATTTGTGGATACAATAACGATTTCAATGCCATCATTGAGAGTCAGCGACATTTCATTGCCCTTTTGGATGAGTGAAGTACTTTTGAAGAATAATTTATTATCAAAACAGTTTATTAATTTCGTGAGCAACTTGCTGGCGCCGAATCAGACACATCTGTGTTTAATTTGCGGCCGTTTATGTCACATCCTTTCATTCTGACTGCAGGGATGAGAAGGAGTGGCTGTGACTCCGTAGTAAACACTTTTTTTCTGAGCGTCTTTTTGTGCAATTTGTACCTTTCCCTCTAGGTTGAGCTGTTGCATTTCTTGGTCGCTGTTGCCGATGCCGATGAAGGCACACGGCTGCGACTCGTGCTCATTGCAGCCGTCTCTCTCCATCTGCTCCTTCTTTTTCTTCCAGCCGCTGCCCATCAGGTAGACGCAGGGAGGAGGGCAGAAGAACCTGGAAACAATGAGGTGTGTGGCATGTTTTGTTTTTTGTTTTCTTTTCCTGTTTCCAAGACAACCTTCTCTTAATATGCCCTGAGCTTTAAAGAATCAACATTTATTCACATTTAAGATATAAAAATCATTATTTTAACTCAAATACTTGACCGAAATCTTGGAACTCTGGTCAAAATAAACCAAATATTGTGCATCCTAATTTAGATCAGTAGAGGGCAGCCTGGTGCAGTGACAAAATAAAATCGGGTTCAATATTTTATATGCAACTTTATTTCAAGAGTTGCTGCACTTTGCGGTGGAGACACACAAACACACACACACACACACAAAAAAAGCTAAATTTCAAAATAAATTTTAGACATTTCAGTCCTTCACAAATAAACCGTTGAAAAAGAAGAAATCGGCTCATTACTGGACGAACTGGGTTCACGTGGAACTGGAGAGCAAGCCATTTCGCAACTCCAGATTCCGACTCTGTGGGTGTTTGACTACTTTCACCTCCTATAAAAAGCACAGAAGAGCGAGAAGCGGCAAAAACCCGGGGGGAGGAGGGGGGGGGGGTCTAAGGTTCTGCGTTCACCTCCACTCTTTGAGACCCGTGTGTAAAAACAGAGAGAGCCGTGCAGAGAGGTGCAACCTGATAATAACAAAGCAGCATCCTGCAAAGTCCTGCTGGACAAAGACTATTATCGGAGGAATTCATCTTTTCCAGCTCTTGGTGGTGGGCGTCCAACGTTTGATTTACCAAGAGATATGCGGCCTGATGAGATTGCAAGCAGTGTCGCAAGCGAAGCCAAAAAACGCAGCGGAATGAAGACGCGCAGCGTTTCGGGGGCAGGAGGGGCGGGAGGCTATAAAAAGTTGCAGCGAGGGGTGGAAAGGTGAAGTGCAGCATTACAGGAAGGGTTTGAGGAAGAAGAGAAGAGTTCAAGAGAGTGGAGTTGAAAAAAACAGAAAAAGAAAAAAACTGGAGGTGTTGCATCAGCTGCTGATTGAAGTGCAGTTACATGTGTTGCATAGAAAATGAACTGAAAAGTTTGACAGCAGCGGGTTCTGCAGCTCAGATCCAACCAATGAAATTCCTCCCGATTTCCCAAAACATTCCCTCTGGAGGAGTTCGACTTCCAGCTCTAGCCGCCTTCGGCTCAATGCGTTTTCCATGATTTCCTTCAAGACTGATCAGTGCAATATCTGAAGGAAAATGTTGCTTTGTTTTTATTCATACGATAACTGACAGGTGAGAGGAGATGTTCAGGTCTCCAGTCTGTCACACGGCAACAATTAACAGTTTAACAGATAAAATACTGGAAAATCGAGTTTGAAACAGTTGCAGAAAACAGCAAACCTGGATATTGTACAAACTTAACATCATGCAACGTTGTCATGTAACGCATGCATTCATTACACAAAGAGTGAAATATTCCAAGGTTTTATTTTCTGGACGTTTTGATCGCTTTGGCTCACAGATGAATCAGATTATCAGGTCAGTGCATACAGAAATGACCCGCTTCTGGAAAGTCGGATCAATTCTGTTTGTTTTGCTTGAATTACTGCGTCAGTGCGCCGTAGAACGGAGGCAATCAGCTGGAGGATGATGGGAGGAAACACGAGCTGCTCTAAATGTTCCTTGTGGACGTTTGCGTTGACAGTGGACTAAGTTTGTCACAATAATCAATATATCAATTAATTGCAAGATAAATGAAGACAAACTCAATTTCCATTGGCCCGATTTATCGTTTCTGTTTTTTCTCTCTTTCTACCAAAAAACCGGATGACAAGAAAACCAAAAAAACCAATCAAGTTTGGTGCTTGATTTGAGCTAAACATTTTCTTTTAAAGAAAACTTAAAACTTGTTTGCATAGATGTCATAATTAATTTTATTTATTGTTTTGTTTATTTATTTTGGATATTTAAGATGTCTTCCAGTTCCAGTGTTAAATGTTCATTAGAATTTAAAGTTTATTCAGAATGTGTTCTTGCATTATCAGTATGCCATTATCATTGAATTGCTTAAAAATGATCTCAAACCAACGATATCGTTGATTATCCTGATAACTCCAGGAACAATTTATTGGCGCACCCAATGATCATATCCTTTCAAATACTGTCAAAAGTATTCCTTTGCAGCTCTACATCCAAGTCTAAACCTTCACTCTTCTAGAGCTTTATTAGGCGTTTCATCTACAACATGGGAGAAACGAAACATTTGGAAAAAATATATTTTTGTCCACACTAAAAAAAAAACCCCACCTGAGCCCAAAGTGAGCTCAAACTCCATGCAGGAAAACTGAAGGTACGAGTTCTGTTTCCTGGGGACGAACTAATCCGTAACATCCAATCTGTGTTAATCCCTCTAATGACTGCCTGCTCTTTTCAGAGATGTTGGGGGGGGGGGGGCTGCACGGGTTTTGTTTTGTGACGGTTGCTTTCTCACGGCAGCGGCGTGGCGTCCGAGTGCGGCGATCGTTCTCAGAGAGAGGAAGAGAGCCGACGTCGATCGGGGGCTCACCTTTTCTCATTGCCGTAGGATTTCTGTGCAACTTTTGCGTGCAGGATCATGACAGTTTGGTCGCCTCGCTCCTTTAGGTAATTCCTCATCGCTTCTCTGCAACAAAACAGAAACATTAAGGTTTTATCACCGACATGCCTTGTTACCGGTACTAGGAAGGTAAGGTTTTTTGGATTAGAGTTGCAATGATTCATCGAAAAGTATAACTTGAGAAGAAAAAAAAAACAAGTGAATGCACAAATGTCACACATGTAATCAGACTGAGGTGAGGAAACGCATACAGTGAACTCAGGATGACCCAACAAAAGACTCGAGCGCTTGCCAAGAAGTTCTGCTCTCCCCCAGATGTGTCCGTGTGGGGGTGGGCTGAACTCTCAACGCCTGGCTCAGGGGGACGGAGGGGAGCAGGAGACGGGAACGTGGAGGAGAAACAGAAGATGTAGAGAGAGAGCAAGAGAGGAGTAAAGGAAGGATAGAGAGGGGGGGAAAACAACAACAACAAAGCTGACCTCACCAGCAAACACTTCTTTTTTTCTGGAGTTTTTTTTTTCTCTCATTCTGAGCTTCTTGCCCCTTAAAAAGGCACAGATCGTGTTTAGATGGAGACACCGCATCACACCTCGACTCAGGCTGCACACATGAACAGATGTCAGTGACACCTGACACGCCTGAGTCTTCTCACACACACACACACCAACACACACATAAACGCCGTTCCAGTCTCAAACGTTAGGCTCAGAGGCTTTGTTATGAAAAGTATGGGGCCTCCTCAGAGCGCCTCTCTCTCTCTCTCTCTCTCTCTCTCTGTGTGTGTGTGTGTGTGTGTGTGCGTGTGCGTGCGTGTGTGTGTGTGTGTGTTAGGGGAGTGGAGGGGATGCAGCAGAGGAGGAAGTCCAAGAGGAATTGTGGTTTATCCATTTCATAATGGACTAGAGAAGGCTTTCTTACTTCACTCTAATGACATTTTTATTGGACGTTTCCAACTGACAGCAAAGCAGAATTTAGCAATTTCTGAATTACTGACTTGCCGAATCTTATAAACAAGAACAGGCAGCTGAACTGATCTGAAGCCTCCATTTATCAGGGTCCCTAAAAGGATTTATCTTAAATTCTTAAAGAAATATTAACTTTACAGATTTTTAGTTCCTTCATATTGATTTGAAAAGGCAAAAATACTGAGAACTGGAATAGGAAACCTGACAAAAACCACAATCAGGAAAGAAGGACAAAATTAAGGCAAAATGGAAGGAAGCGGAAAGGAAAGGGAAGAAAGAACAAAGGGAGGGCAGAAGGAAGAAAATTGAGAAAGGACAAAGGGAAGGAAGGAAGAAAAGGACAGAAAGGAAGGAAGGAAGGAAGGAAGAAAGGAAGGAAGGAAGGAAGGAAGGAAGGAAGGAAGGAAGGAAGGAAGGAAGGAAGGAAGGAAGGAAGGAAGGAAGGAAGGAAGGAAGGATGGATGGATGGATGGATGGATGGATGGATGGATGGATGGATGGATGGATGGATGGATGGATGGATGGATGGATGGATGGATGGATGGATGGATAATTTGGAAACCACTGCTTTAGACAACGAGAAGGGAAAAGTCTGGGAATAACATTTTTTTCAATGCTTACTTTCTTAATTATTTAAATAAATCACCCAACAGGTGTTTTGTTTTTTTTTCTAAACTTTGTCTCGGGGTTGGTGTGAAACCAGTAAAGGTCAGGGTCTGATGTTTTCATCCCTTCATTGTCTGACAGATTCAAATCCCGTCGTTTAGTTAGAGAAGGACAAACACCTCAAGCTGCCTTGAGGTGTTAAAAAAAAGAATATAAGTCTGTACTCATATCTCCAGATCTTCCTCCAGAGTACTGCATGCTGCTAGAATAAGAAACTAGTGTCAGCTTGGTTATGTGCAACACCCATTGGCTTTTGGTTAACACTGTTTCACAGCTCAAGAAACCAAACCAGAACCAGACCGCTGCAGCAACCTTCGCCTATCGAGACAGATCGGCTTTAGCTCAAAAGGAAGCTTTCACTCTGATGATCGTTATTCAGACCCTTCATCGGTTTGTGTTTGTGATTGTTGCGGCTTGAAATATCGGACTTTCACGCATTTTCTTTCTTGAAAAGTGGAGCCAAAGTTACACTATTTTCAAGCTTTACTTTTGCCATAACATGATCTTGCAAAGATTTTGAAATTGATGCACAAAACCTTCCCAAAAAAAACCCCCCAAAACTGAATTTTTAACTTATACTTTACATGCAAATAACATTTTTAAGTACCTTCTTAAAATGACACTCTTAATATAAAACAAATGTAGGAAGGAAGCTGTAGAAGTGGAAATGAAGAATTTCATATCCATCATTCAAGTTAACATGAACTGAATGGACAAGAGAAGCAAATCAAACAGAACAATAAAAATAAAAAAAAACAGTGATTGGTCAAAAAAAAGAAAGTCCAGTAAAACGATAGTGTGATCTGTAAGATTTACAGAAAAGGTGGGATGACTGTTTAAGATTGAAAGTCCTCGGAAAATTTGCGAATGACAAAAGTAGTGATCGCAACTTCCTGGAGGGAACAGCAATAGTCCGTTAAGGGGGTGATTCCTGAACTTTTCAGCTTTCTTCCGGAAAACAAAGACGTAGAAGGGCCGGGACGCTGACTCTCAGTTGAGTCAACGAGCATCGGCTAAAACGTGGTACAAGGAGAAGACGCTGGTCAACGTGTTGCTGTTATTTGCAGCAAAACATATGCACAGTGAAAAGGTAAAACTTTCACTAAGCATAATTAATTCACAGGGATTTCCACAGAAAGGTGTTACAAGCTTGGTTCCTAGAAAACAAGGCTGAATGGACAAGAGAAGCAAATCAAACAGAATAAAAAAAATTTAAAAAACAAAAAAATTTAAATTCTCAAAGGAGAATTTATACAGGAAGAAAACAAAAAAAACAAAAAACAAGATCTGATCAAATCTGGTGTTTCCAGGATCAACTGGCTGATCGGCCGCCTCTCACTCGGAGCATCAAGTTGTGTCTCCTTTTGCACAAAAGACGGAAGGAGAAGTGAGACAGTGACCAGCTCACACAAACCAACTTCCTGTGGAGAACTAGCGTGTAGACAAACATTTAAAAAAAAAAGAAAAACATGTTCTTGAAATTTAGCATGCGAAATTAAAAACATGCATACAGTCTTTTAAGGAAATTAAGCAAAAATTGTTGATAAAGAACCCTTCCTATCCCCCCCCCCCCCTCCAGAAAGGTAAAAATAAAGGAAAGAAAGTATCACAAATGATCTGATGCATTAGCAGAATGACGGGAAGGAGCCTGTAATGTTTGGGGGGGCTTAGAAGAAATTTGCATGTTTATTCTAAGAGAAGAAACTCCAGCAGAAGCAGAAGGAGACAGAGAGAAGGGAAACAGAGAAAAGGAGAACAGATGAAACAAATAAGAAGGGGACGAGGTGAGACCATCAAAAAAAAAAAAAAAAAAGTGTCAAACACATATCAGTAAAAAAAAACTAACAAAAAAGACACTGTGGTGTGCATGTGTCAGCAAAGGTTAAGTTGAATGAGTCTTCAGATGAAGAGGAGCAGACAAGGCATCTGGCTTTTCATCCGCAACAGCAGCTAAAGCAGAGTGGGACTGTCCCTGTCTCTACACTGCCACACACACACACACGCGCGCACACACACACACAGTGGGCACCCTTTTATGGTCATGCACAGTGAAAAAGCTCAACTAGTTTCAGAAGCCCGCTGACTGAATCTCCCAAACCGTAACGGATTTTTAAACAAAAAACTGAGCTGAGCAACAGGGAAAACATTTTCAACATGTAAGATTTTCAATTCCAACTGACCTCAAAAGCAATGGAAATTTTTCTACAATTGTTTATTGGTCTATCAGCTTGTGACGTTCTGCATCTGCCCAACGGACCGAGCTCAAGCATGCCTCAATTAGTGCTGCAGCTATCCAATATGTTAGCAATCTAACACTGTATTGAATAATCCCTTGATTAATTTGAGCGATTAATGTGATCTACTGGGGTACATTTCCTAGAAAAATGGAGATTGAGCTGCTAAACAGAGTTTTAAACATGCGACGTGTCTTGCATTTTGGATCATTTGACATTGCATGGTCACAGTGTACTGTGCAACTCATGTAAGTGGTCAAATCAACTACTACTAACAATAATAATAATAATGCACAGTAGGTTACAGTCATTATTAGTCAGTTGATAAACTCGATGTAGCTTGTCCATCATTCCCCTCCTGTGGTTTAAATCCTGTCAATGCCCAAGTAATGACCAGAGTTTTCTTTTTCATTAGCATGCAGACATATGGAACTGCCCCTCCACCACCTGTTGCTGCACAATGACCGCTAGCTGTCTGGAAAAAAAAAAAAAAAAAAAAGGCCACTATACTTTTTCCTAGGCCTGTCACAATAGCAAATTTTGCTGAATGATAAATACTCCAAAAAATGTTTGAAATAGACAATAACACTGTAGTTTTGAAACCATTTTCAAGTGATACATTGGCTCTGACATGATAATGTCAGTCAACTCTCTCTCAGATATCAATGAAATTTAAGTACCATCACATATTTAGCATTTGAACAGGAAGACATTTTAACTACCCCAAACAAAACGATAAACAGAATGCATACTCTGCAAATAAAACTGCCATTAAAAAAGAGAAGCCAGTTGAGCTTAATGCACCAGATTTTATCCACCATTCTTTCTAAAGGTTTTTCTACCAAAAGATAATATATTGATCAATGTATGACCGGAAATATATTGGAATATATTCTGAGATATATTACTTTCCCATACAATTTGTAGGCAATAAGATGGGTTTTTATTTTCCTTTATCAAAAATGGACACGAATTAGTTTGTATTTCTTCTTTTCTTTCAATTTATTTCTAATACTGTGCAGAAAATGTTTAAGTGGTCAAATAAAACATAAATAAAATAAAATTCTTTATCCGATTAATCATCAGAATAAGTGGTAGTTGAACAGCTTTCTTCCTTTTAATATTTAAGCCCACTTTCAGTGCTAACTGAGATCATTTTATTTTAAAATGTGTGTGATGATCTGAAATACTCAACTGTAACTACAACAAAAAGAAAGAAAAAAAGAAGAAGATTTTGACTTGTTTTTGCTGTGACAGCTGGGTGATTTGTCAAGCAACGCACAGCAACCGAGCTGTGCGTTCTTCCACAGAACTGGTGCTTCAGTTCCCCCTTTGCACTCCTGCAGACTCGAACCTGCAACCCTTTCTGCGGACTAACTTCGGACGGATGATGCACTCTCTTTGAGGTCAGGGCTGATGCCAAACAGAAAGTCATCCAGCCACGTCTAAAAGTGGAAAATTGATGTAGCGAAACCTTTAGAAATGGGGAATTGGAAAAAAGAAAAAAAACAAAGAGCAGAACATCACGATGCACAGTGGTACGACCACAAGCTGCACTTAAAGACCGTTTTAGAGGGAAGAGAGAAAGAGAGAGAGAGCAAGCTCCATGTCTGTCATATTTTGGGCCATCAAAAAACCATCACATGAACCCAAGGGCCACTTGCAAGCCAGGGAACTGGCAGCACATGAATAAAGAGGGGGACACATCAAAAGGTGCTAGGGCCCCATTTTTTCTTTCCTTTTTTTTCCTCAAAACCCAAAGCTCGGCAGTTCCAGGCAACATGCAACCCCTCAATTTCCTCGCCGAGAGCCATGTGCGAAAGCCGAGCACATGTGAGCACGCAAAACCCAATAACCTGTTCCAAATAACAAAGATGACAAGCAAAAAAGGCGAAACACATGCAAGAGCTTTACAGCGAGCCGCAGCATCCAACAACACGGAGCGCTGAATGACTCGCAAACTGAACTGAGGGCAAACCAAACGCTCCGAAAACCTGCGGCGGGGTCGTGCTCGGCGCGTCGCGTTTTCAGAGCTGAAGATTGAGAACGGAGGAGAAGTCCCGCCTCTGAGGGTTGACTGTCCGCAAACAAACTGTGAGAAAGAAGCTCGTTTCCACGCAGGCTTATGAACAGGAAAGTCTCAGCGGAGTTCAGAGCCATAATCAATGGCAGCGGAGCAACTGTGATGTAATACAACAGGGAACAACGGACAGGGATGCACAGCGGCCCTTGCCAACGCGGCAACATCTCCAGAACTTCAGCGTCACGGAAAAGCATCAACACCCCACATGGATTTCACTGGAATTTTATATTATGAGGAAAAATTGTGACGCTAAAAGAAACTTTCGCAAACACATTCTGAAAGGAAAAGCATCTGTTCTTATTCAGCCATCTTTAGTTTTTTGGAGAAGTTGAACCTCCACTTGAGCCAAAAGTCGTTTCCAGCCTCCATCAGCTTTTTATAGACTCTTTCCCGTCTCTACTGACAAAAAAATAAAAAAAATAAATAAATAAAAAAAAATCCCCACAGCATAACGGTGTCATCACTGTGTGTTCCCATAGAGACACACTGTGTTTCAGGGTGATGCCGAGTGTCCAGTTTTAGTTTCATTTAACCAGAACATAATCTTGTACTCTGTAGCCTGATGCAACCTTTGCTACAAATCATGAAGTGTGCACTAAAGGAGTGCTTTTGGGGAGTAAAATGTTTATTTTCCCATTAAAAAAAAACAAACAAACTGAATTATTTGCATTTTTTTTAATGTATTTTTAATATTGTATAAAAAGGCTTAAGTGGTTAAATGAAAACTTTGCAGAATGTGCCAATTTTTTATCCGATTAATCGTTTTTGTAGCCGATGGATTAATCAGAATAACCAATTAATCATCTGACTAATTGATTGATTACCAGAAAATTTGATTGATGGATTACGAAACCAACTAATAGTTGCAGTCCAAGCTTGTGTTCGTCTACCACATAAAACCCCAGCAGGACACTTTGAAGTTTGCGGTTGCAACGTGTCAAAATGGAGAAGAACTTTAAGCTTTCTTTAGACATGAAATTCTCACTACACTTAAATCACCAAACACTTCAGTTTCCAAGCGGCTGGACAAACACATCAAAACATGAGAATTAACGCACGTTACGTATTGGAAGAGACAAAAACCCAAGCAGAACATTTCTCACCTTGTCAGGCGCTGTGGCTGAGGGCGCTCCCCAAACTTCCTGCAGAGACACAAAGTGAGAACAAAAACCATAAGTGGGTCAGTTATTAACCACAAGCAAACAAACAAACGGTAAACACGGCATTGCTAAACGGTGCATCTTCCCATGCACACGAAATCCACCCGTTCTGACCCTGACGGAGTGCATTTCTGCAGACGCAAGCAGGTCAAAGCGGGCGGAGGGCGGAGAGGTTGATTAGAAAAAAAAAAGAAGAAAAAATACAAGAGGATACCGTTATAAAATTGTGCATGAAGCTCAGCCACATGCTGCAGATGGTTTAAGATTAGATTAACCTCTTTAGTGAGCTCAGAAGACGCATCCACAAACTTAGCTTGGTTATCTGCAGTTTGACGACTGCTCAGCTCAGCGACTTGTTGGTGAACGAGTGGAGGAGCAGCCTTCTGGCTTTTTTGGGGGGGGGGTTTTTGGAAAAATCGAGAAATGTCTCACTTCATAAATTTACGTTCATCCAAAGGTTCATAAATTTCACAAGCACTGAGTCAACATGAAGCTTTTTGTAAACCAGACACCACAGGATGTGACAGGGTCCACAGACACAAGAGGAACTGGACGCGTTTCATCACTTTGGATTTCTGAAAGATGCCAAACAGGCGTAAATCTCACCTAACAGGATGAGGGATTCAACTCTTCTGATGAAATGGCCTCAACGAAGCCGAGTCAGGTAACATTTCTGAGTTAAGAAGAACTTTAGCAGATGGGAACTATTGATTTACGCGCTTTAGAAATGCACTGATGGACAAAGCAAAGTGAAAATCAAGAAATTTGGTGTTTATCTTGAGTACACAAGTATAAATCTGAAGTGCGTCTCTGGAGGACAGTTTCTCCACTTTGGAAAAAAAAAACCCGTCAAAACTCTCTCTGAGTTTAATCTGTGCAGAGCTGATCTGAGCCTCTTCTACACTAGAGGCTCAGTGTCAGAAAGGAAGTCTGACAACCTTACTGAATATGTTTTTGACTCTTTAGCCTGAAATATCTAAACTCCACCCATAGGTGGCGATAAAGTCCGCCCCAGCAACATTAAAGTTTTAAAACCAGACGGCTAAAGCAGTGCTAGACAAAAGATTTTCCCAACAATCGTTGCTTGTGTTTCCTTTGACTTGGTTTATTGTTTCCTCCTAGTCGTTAACTTCTTCAGTTCACATCTGACCTGTAAAGGAAAAGCCAATCAGGATGAAGGACGACCAATGTTGAGAAACTAGTTAAAATAGCTCAGACCAAAGCATGGATCTGCGAAAATGAAGAATTGGACTCGAGAGTCCTTCCCCCGTCACTCTTGTGAAGGCAACGTTGAACCAAACTATACAAACAACAAGCAGCATGTCTGCTCAACAGCTGACAGCAAAAAGCCTGATTAAATATCAGCTTATTAGAGTGGCATTATAATAGAAACAATAGACCTTGTGATAGAAACGTTTCATAAACAATGCCACAGTGAACATGTGCTATAATAAAAGGTTGTTGTTTTTTTCAGCTTTTTGTGGCAACTTGTTTTGTCACAGTCCTAAAAATGAAACTATAAAAATTGGTCTTTTTTTTTTCCTCCAGCTTCTTAGGCCAAAAGAATTACATACACACATAAGTTTCATCTTCAACAATGAGTTCTCTTTTGAGATATTTGTTCAACTAAAGCCACGTATGTCCAGTCAATGAAGAGGTGAAGGCCTGATTAAAGTCAAATCTGCATGCAGCACTCAAACCACCGACTCCACCGCATGGGCATGTAGGTAACCAAAATTAATCTCAGCTCAAAGTTAGGAGAGTTTTCTTTCTGCTAGTAAAACAACAACAAAAAAAAAAACCTGATGTCATAACCAACACCATCTGCATGCAGCTGTCTGACCATTTTCCTCTTATTAAAAAAACAACAACAAAAAAAGAACAAGGTCGCCAACTTTGCACAGGCAAAATAGAAACTAGTAACAGTCAGAGGAGGCTGCGGAGAGGCATGCAGGGTTTTTCCTGTGGCGGGGCTCTACCTCTCAGCGAACTACTCATGAGCTGCGGCCAGGTAGTTTTTTCCGGAATCAAGCTGACAAACACATAAACAAAAAGACCTCGCCACTGCAGCGACAGGAAGCAGAAAGCAAGGCCAAACCGCCGATAGAGCTAACATCAAACGTTCTGCTTCTCGTCCGTTTAAGACCTCGGGGCAGAAAAGTGGTTGGTATCAGCGTTGAGAGACTTGACTGAATCCAAAACCTCTGGAGTTCGCCAAAAGCAAATGTATATTCAGAAGGACTCAAGAGGAAACAGACGATGGATGTCAGAAGCACGGACACTTTCTCATCTGCGTTAAAGATTGCTCTTGGTGTGAAACCAGGACATCTACCGAAGCCTTATCCTCTGTACAGGCTGCCTTTCATCTCAAGGTTCCGAGAGCACATGTGTTCAGCATGAATCAGGCACTGAATGACCTATGAGCAGAGTAATTACAATCTTATTTGTCTCATTTAGTTAAATTACAGCTTGTGCTACATCAGATGCAGAGGTCGGCTGAAAAAATACGAGTCCCACCTGCAGATGTTTAGCAGTGTTTCGTTTCAGGCGAACCAACCACCTTCCGCGATCAGACGGTTTGGGTTCGATTCTGATCGCGGCCGTTTGCTTATGACTGAACGGATCAGAGGAAATCTCAGGAATCGAAAGCCAGTTGCAGATAACTGAGTAGAAATAGTAAAAATAAAAACAAAAATCAAAGTGTACTTTTTTTTTTTTTGTGAATTCACTATTTTAGCCCCAAAGCTAAAAATATCTACAGTTCTTGACTCTTCATATTTCGTAATCTTAGACGGACAAGAAAATAATTCCAAACAGATATTCAAATCGATTGTGATATTCAAAAGTCGCATTCTCAGTCACTTGTTCCTTGTGTAAGCGCCAGCTGCTGCAGGATATTATAAAACTATTACAAACAGTGATATTCGTAAATATTGCAATGATTATATTGGGGGTGGGGAGGATACATGCCGATTTTATTCGTTCCGCTTTCGCTGTCACTTGCGCTTCCGTCACGCTGACCTTTTGGACCATGTCATTTTATGTCCAGACGGAGCTAAATATTACATTTATCGAGAAAAATCTCGCCTTGTAACTCTAGGAAAACAATAATTATTGTGCTCCAAACAACCATTTGAATACCGAACATTGACGGCGATGCATCATTCAGCACTAACTGCAGGGTTACTCCGAAAGACTGAATGCATCATTGCCAAGCACCATATGAATCAATGATCCCAAACAGTCTTTTTTGGAACATAAAAATTGAGCACACCGATATCGTGTTGATGTTTTGATAAACTGCTCAGGCCCATGTCAGACCTTAGTGGTGCAGCTGCTCATAAATAATGAAAACACAAAGATCTGAACCCAGGTTTCCAGACATTCTGTTACGGTTTTTGACATGCTCCTGCATTTTTCCCTGCCTCTCTTGTGTATTTCCTGGCCTTTCAGTCAGCCGATCCAGAAAATCCCATAAGCTGAACCTGTGATTTCTTAACGGACGATACAAGATATTTGCATACGCTTAAAGAAAAAGATGCACCTTCATTAAATGAGACCAAATGTTTTTTGTTTGTTTTCTTTTTTATTCCAGGTCCGTTTGTGTTGCTTTCTCTAGAGTAACATAGACAAACATGAGAATGTATTTGAACAAATTATGAAAGCCCAGGTGATGTCAAGGCTTTGCAAGATTCTTATTGATTCAGAAGAAAGGAGCCCATATCTACTGCTGTTCTTTGAATATGTATCCACAGTGGCAGATGGGTAAATATTACAATTTATTATAAAAATGATTCAAAGCAGTTAAGGGCAGTTCTACGTCTTGGCAGTAATATTCTAAAATTTAGCAACGAGTTAGAATCAGACCAGACGGGAAGCATCCTGAGTGAGAATATTAGTTCAGGTAATTTCAGCCTGAACTTTTTGGACTTTGGACCTGTCCATCAAAACCTCGAGGCTTGATTTGGAAAAACAGCCAATCCAAGTATGGAGCACCTACGGGTAATCAAGCACAGCTGCCGTGAGAATTATATTAAGAAAGTGAGCCAAACAGAAAACAAGAGCAAGCAGGAAAAAAAATAAATAAAAAACGGGAATAGAGGAAAACAGGACGAGAGAGAAGCAGATATGACTTGTGCCTGAGCCAGATGATGGGAAAAGAGGTGGAATGATTATAAGGGAGGACAATCAATAAGGTTCCCACAGTGCAGCGCCGATGCTTCCACTGGCTAATAGATTCCAGACGGCTCTCTTATCTTCCTTCAGCTCCCTTCTGAATATCGCAGCACCTACTGAACGCTCCGAATGATGGAAGAAGGGATTACTGCAGGGGAAAGGGAGCCTGATGTTTAAAGCAAAATAAGGGAATAATACGTGAATGGGAGGGTAGTGGAAAACGTACAGAAACCAGACACATTTATGTGAATGTTTAGTTGCTTTTTTTTTTTCCATTACAGGTTTCCACCTCCATATTTAGGTGATTTTATTCAGTGATATAAAAAAAAAAATAGCGAGCATTAAGATAGTAGCGGTGGGACATAAAGTGAGATCAAGGCTTTCAACTTGTGACTCGCGCTTTTGGTTAGCCAGTTCTGTGAAAAACCACAGTCCACACTTCTTTTCACCTCCACAAACTGACTTTAGCACTTCAAGTCGAAACACAAAACACCAAAAAACAGAAGAAGCCCGAACGCAGGAAACCACAAAAAGGTAGAGCGGCAGATGTCAGGGGCAAGACATTCTCGCTGTTGCATCAGCACTTCTCCAGGCGCCTCAAACATGCAGCAACGTCTCACTGCTAACTTCGTCGAATAGCGGGTCCTGGAGCCTCGTCTTTTGTCTTCTCAACGACGAAAGAAAAAAAAAAAAAGGCTCATTATACGACGAGATGTTGACATTAGGAATCAGGCAGACAAAAAAAATAACCTGACAGTCGTTCGCGGAAAACGTTGAACTGTTTCCTGCATCGCCGCATATCGTGGCACTGATTCCAAGAAGCAGAAGAAAGGGAAAGGAAAGACGCAGATCACTCAGCTGCCAAACAAAACGTTTACTCATCATAGTTAAGAATACATTAGAGCCACACGCTGCATAAAGGACATTTCTCTTCACTGTGTCAAATGAGGTTGCTTATTTTAGTAATCGATTATTCTGATGATGAGTTGATTTTTCATGAAACCACTTTAGCCTTTTTTTTTATGCAAGAGAAATAGATTATTTTTTTAGATAAGAAAAACATTTTATAGCCTAAAACGCAACACTGAACTCCTTCAGTGATTTTGAACCACATGAAGCTGAAAACCTATGCCGCATATTTATTATTTTTTATCTCAAATGCAAAATGTATGTATATTTTGAACAATTTTAGCTTAGTTACTGCTCTGAATATGTTGCTCTTTCAGCAAATGGCCTTACTAAGCATTTGCACTGTTACTGAATTCGATGATGATTACTTGAATAATCGATTAATCATGACGAATAGTTCCAGCCCTCATGTCAAACATAAAATCAGACTAAACCTTTTGCTTTTAGGTCGGCTGGGCTTAACGAGACGGTTTTAATTTATTAAATGCCACAATACTCTCCAGACAGAACCGGTGCACATCAGCTAGGTTTTTAAGACTGCCTCGCGAACAAACGCGTCTCGCTTATCTTGCAAAGAAATTTTCTTTGGGACCAAGATCAAGGTTGAAACCTTGGTTTTGCTGTTCTTTAGCCGCTTTGTGTCTAATCTGGCTTCATCTTTAGTGCCACTGATAACTGCAAGAACCTCTTGTGACCCAACTTTAACTTCTTGGTTGAGGTCTCGTTGCTCAATCCTCCCACACAGTTTTCTTTCCCCATGATGCCAGTTCCTCCTGCAGCGAACCACATCATGATGCCTCCACCCCCGGACTTTACATCTGGCCTGGAAGTTCTTCATGTTTCCTCCTTCACAGTTTCATCAAACTACAGCAAACTGATGCATTCGCAGATATAGCTGAAACCTCAGACAACTCAAGGTAAACTGTGCCTTGCCCCATCGGCAGCGAGGTAGAGTGAGTCGTAGTCGTGATTACAACACAGCAAAACAAAAAGTAAAGACCGAAACAGAGACAAACCTCCAGTCATGTAGAAATATGAGGGGATAAAAAGGCATTTTCATCTTAGGTTAATTAGGATATTACACGTTATCATTTTTGACTTTGTGTTTGTAGCAAAACAAGCAGATTGTAGCGAGAAAAGCTCGACTAAATCAGTATTAAACTACCAAAACTGTTTTCAAAAGTTCTGTAAAGTGAGAATTTTGGTTTTGGGCAGAAATCTTGCAATTCCGGCTTTGACAAAGAAACGGTGACGCTTAGCAATTCAAAGTGAGCAAAATATTCGACATTTAATCTGCGAAAATATTAGACATAATGGTAAACAGGGTGAAAATGTAAATGTTTGTATAATGGAGCTATTATGAAAAAAACTTAATGTTTTGTTTTTTCTAATTTCTCTTTGAAATGGTCAAACTTTGGATAAAAAAAAAAAATGCTGGATTAGTAAAGAATTCAAAATGGCCAGAACAATTCAAAATCCTCATTTGAGTTTTTAGGACATGCGAATATCAGCAGCTTCAGTTCATATTTACCACAAAATGAGATTTTGTTACTATGGCAACTTAGTCATCCCAGTATATAACAGAATAAAAACATAAATAAATAAATAAAATAGACACATTTGAATTGAATGTAATTTTCATTCTTCACTCCAAGATCAGGGCATAAACAAAGTGATGCTGTTAATAATCAGAGGAACTTCACTCTCTGGACGCGGCTCTGAAGGACAACAGGAAGAATGAGGTGCATCTTAGAAGGTAGTGGGAGGAACTGATGGCTGTTACGAGTCAGACTCTGATTTTATGCGAAGATGTGTTTGAAGGAACAACGATAAAAACCTTAGAAGACAAGAAAAATGCACCGAATGTCCTCTGCTGTCATGCGTCGATGAAAAACATTTAAAAATTTATGGCAAAACAGACATGTGGCGCAGCTCTGGCAGGTGTCTTATACTGAATAGCTTTAAATTATTAAACAAGGGATCATTTCATGAGTTTGAAATGTTTCCATTTCACCAAAACATCTACAACAAGGAAGCAGAGAGAAAATTTTGCACCCTGAGCACTTAATAGGAATCTGCTGATAGTATCCTCACAGCTTCCGTCATTAAATTGCAATCCAATGCTTTTCTATTTAATACTTTTAGGAAGTGCATCTTTTTTATCCACGGATGTTATCGTAGTGTCTCCACCAATCATGGGGAAGTCTGTTGACACACTAATTGTGCAACACCCGTTCGTCGACAGCCTTGACTAAAGAACGTTTATGACACGAAAGATCATTGCTCACGACAGAGACCCTTAGAGTGCGCTACCCAAGCATATTACTGGAAAGTTGAGTGAAAGGAAAACATTTGGTGAGAAAATGAGGAAAATGATCAGGCATAACCACATACTTGTGAGGATTGAGAGGCAAAGCCAAAAGGGCTTTGCTGATGACTTACAAAGCATAACTCAGCAATCTCTTAACCTATCCTACCTAAATAAATTAAATGTTCCTGAGCACTGCAGTGGTATAAAAATGGCCTTAAGAAGAAATAGGAACACCATCTTTTCAATTGGCCAACCAGTTGAATTCCTAACAATCATATCATTTTGTTCTTTCCAGTCGACACGTGACAGCTAAGCAATCAATCCATACAATCACAACAACAGCTTCAGAGTTGGTCAGTTTCGTTATCAGTAAAATATTATCTTTTACACTTAGAAGTGTACTTGCTGACATGTAGGTAAAACTTTGCCATCAGCGTCCGGGTTTCCCCCCCAAAAACTTTCTTAACCATGTGGTAGGCTGCTGGATGACTGGCTTTTTTGTTTGTTTTTTTTTTTTTTTTTTTTTTTTTTTTTTTTTTTTTTGTTAAAAAATAAATAAAGTTGACAGAAATTTTTAAAATATCATTTGATAATTATGTTATTGGAAGATTAATACCTGAAGACCAATTATAAAGTCTTCAAAAAACGGGCAAACATTAAAATAAACTAAAAATAAACAATGCTTAGCCTGGTGGGGGCACAAGTAAAGCCTGGTGGCCCACCAGGCTTATAATCCACTGGGGGAATAACAACAAAAAAAAAAAACAAATTCACATAGACCCAAACTGAACACAGAAAATACTTCCGTTTTGTCCATTAAGTGGGATTTTCCTGTTGTGAAATTGACATCTGTCAAGGAGTGTGTTCCAACTGGAACAACTCTGTCCTCCTCTACTCACAGTTAGCCTTTGGTTCACGTAGAAGTTAACCAAAAAGATTAGAATTGTGTTAAATAAACAATGAATGCCTTTAATAGTTTTATTTTGCGTAAAGACGCAGATGTGTGTAGGAGGTATGCTGCGGATCACCACAAAGTGTAATATCCAAACCAGACTGTGTAAGTCATTTAGATCATCTCCAGTTCCACTTCACTAAACACTACAAAGTCCTTGATCTTCGTCGGCATTGGGACACAGCGGTAAAAACCCTTCTCCCCATTTGACTCTTGTTGCTTTTATCACTTATTGTGTCATAGCATCTTATGATGGGCTGAAGTGACTCGAGGTGAGAGTGTGACCTCAGCAGCCTTGACTGCAGATGAACTCTCAATCAATGGTTTCTCTGAAGCCGAGAATCTTCAAATGATCTGCGGTAACTTGGCTTTTCTGTTTGACTAATACTATAAAGCCTTCATGCTGAAAGTAAACACAGCCCCATGTCCTTTAACTACGCAAGTGAAAGACGAAAGAAAAGGTTGGTCTGAGTGAGATGAGTCTCTGACAAGAGTCAACATTTTGATGCCAATCTACAGCAGGCACGTGCGGGTTCTTCCTCCTTGGGGCCATTATGAGTTATTTGGGGCGTGGGTGCGTGTGGGTGCTTTCACGTCTGTGCCACGCAACAATAAGGCTTACCAATTAGCAACTTCTAACTTTGAGTTTATCCTAACGTAACCAAAAGTATTCCATATTAATGTACAATTTGAACCACAGCATGTATGGGAAGCCAAATGTGCCACAATTCAATAAATCAAAATGTCCCAAAATTGATTTTTATACATGTGAAAATTTTATTAAAACTACAGATGCATTTGTAAAATTATTCTTTCTTTATCCATCTAAATATAAAAACAAACATTTGAATTATATATATATTTTTTTATTTTATGGCACTGGATACATTCCATCTGAGCTCGACGGTAGCTCAAAGTGCGACAGCGGGGTGTGTGTCAAGTAAACGAAGAACGGTGTGCGGGATTAGAGCCACAAAAAAGGGTGTCTGGTTTCAGCCTGGAGGGTGATAGTAGATATCAAAGCTCCACTGAGCAGCACTACACCTTATTATCAACATCAACGAGCAACACGGTCACAAATACATGAAATTAACTGAACAAGCTACTCGTTTACGGCTATTTAGCAGGTTAGCTGTGAAACAAAACGTCCTCATAACTAAAGCAATTTAAAAAGTAGTATTTAATATTTTCATCAAAATAACGTTCAGTGCTAGTTTGATAAAAATTCCAAAAAAGAAAACACATTTTGACTAGTTTTCACTTGGATGCATATCGATGAATACGACATGTTACAAAAGTTCAAACAAGTGATTTCATGATGTAAGAGATGAGCCGATTGGGCTCTTCCTGGCAAACACAGATGCAAAAATGTTCTTTGAGGTCTTATTATCCATATCAGATCTGTGATGTTTCCGGGGGTTTTTTTCTTTAAATAACTTCAGCACAGTAGAGAAAAAAATGTGAAGCAGTTTGAGTCCAACAGAAGATAATTAGCAGAGTTTTAGAAAAAAAGGACCCATGTATAAGCTGTTGGTTCCTTATTAACTTATTCTTGCCTTAAAAATGATAGTCTGGATGAGCATAATGAACGACAGCTGAATGGCACTTCGCTGACGATGACATTCCTGACAATACAGAAGAATACAAAGAAGATGATAAAGAATATCACAGGCATAAATCTGAAACCGAACAAACTAGTTTCCAGAGGTGACAAAAAGAAACATGTTAGTTACTGACATCCGTCCAGATGCGGATATTACGTCGGAGTCGGAACATAACCAAGAAAAAAAAATTAACCAAACAGTTTAGATAAATGATCTTTTTCTCCTGTGATGCGTTTTCTTTAAGCTTTTCCTGGGGTCACTCGGTTCATGAGTTATTAAAAAAAATCAACAGTCCTCTAAATGGGTTCAATTTTGCCTTGTAGGGCCTGCTCATCCCAACCCTGCCCCAAAAGAAAAAATCTGCAGAATCTGAAAGGCAAGAACAGGCTGAGGTTCAGATGCTGTTCCTACGTGTTTTTAAAGCTTCCCAGAGTCAGCGGAGAGAGAGAGAGAGAGAAAAAAAAGGAAAGAAACAACAAGTCTCACCAAGCAACTTGATGTGCGTGTCAGTGAAAGAAATTTGGAAATAGGAGCCTATTGGCTGCATTAGTCCTGGCAGTCTGTTGAGAAATACCTGCATACTGATGTCACAGCTTCAAACACACACACGCACACCCACACACGCACTCACACTACTGCACAGCTCTAACACACTTCAAGCATAAACAACAGGCTTTCTCTATAATACACTCATACACACACACTTCCTCTGCTACACTTAGTTTTTTTCTGTGTAGCCTAAAGCTAGTGTGTTACACACACACACATATCTTAAAGGCAGAAATTTAATCATTAAAAAAAAATTAAAACAATAAAACGCAAAAAAAAAAAAAACGGATAACTTTTCATTCCGAGTCAAATCTGGATTCCCAATTTAAAAGCAGGGTGCAAATGAGGACAAAGAAACTGATATAAATAAAGGAGGAGGAGTGGACAGACACTCCCCCAGACAGTAACGGGGAGATTGCTGGAGCTGGAGGCTCGCTCTGTGCTTGGCACTGCTGCCTTGGCAAGTGCCAACAGTTTGTAGCAGCCTGCAAGGGCCGAGGAGGGCAGCGCTGCTACAAATGTTGCGAGAATCTTGCCTCTTAGCAAAGTCATGCCTGAATATTTGCATGTGACAGAGAAAAGGAAGAAGCAAGCACCTTTTTTTTATTATAAATAATAAAATGTTTTAGAATCGGTGACCTAACGCTGAACCCTCACCACGCCAACACCGTTATCCGCGCTCCACTTCAGGTGCTACTGGCTGACACGAGGATTGCAAATCATTCGAGTTGGAGTCTTTCTGCTGTGCCAATTTCTTGATAGATACTTTTTGATGGAAAATGAAGAAATCATGAAATTATCGGCAGGTGTTCATAAGGCATGTTACGTCGACTTTTATGTAAGCACGATAAAACTGAGAACAACGATGCTGTTTGTGGAGGTTGATGTATCTGATGAACCTTCACCAGTTGACCTTTGGTCTGAGCAAACCAAGGAAAATTTGTTCAACTTCCCACCACTGACCAACTCATATTTAAACCAACAATCTTTGCTGGAGTCAAACAGAGCTTTTCATGGAAAATGTGGCCAAAACTATCATGGAAAGAAGAGAGTTAAAAAAAACAAAAAAGAAACGCTCATCTGGGATTAGGACTGGGCAACCTGGACAAAAAATGTATCACGATATAAGCATCTAACATCAGCCAATATTGATACTTATTGTTTAGTTTGTTGTTAAATATCCAAAATACTGCAAGTTAGTGATGTGACCAATCCTCTTTTGTCCACAATCATCTCTTGAGCTTTTATAGCCATCCTCTCCTTCCTATTTTTATTTTATTTTTAAGTAGTTATGTGGCACAGTGTCAAAACATGAAACTGCTCCTGCGTGTGTACTGTGTGTACAAATGCTGTGGGTCGCCAACTGTCTGCAAACAGTTGAGATTTCATAGTGAAGCTACCGATTGCCTACATTTCTCGTAACAAATTCCGGAATTTCCCACAATTCTAATGGGTACTTGCATGTTTGATGATGTGGCTGGGCGCATAGCCCCAGTTCTTCTCCAGCAGGGCAGCCAGCTCACAAATATTAGTGCTGCACAGAAAGCGGAAGTCACGCTACGCATACTTCCGACTGGTTGGACCCACTCGACATTATCATCTCTGTGTCGCATACGAACAGATCGATGTGAACGCCGCTTCTCGACGAGAAGTTTCCTTTGCGAATCGGTTCGACATAAAGTACGCATCCGTGGTTGTAAACATTTACCTTTGCAGATGTCTTGCTTTGCATCCAACATTAAGCACAGCCTAGTATGTTGGGAGCAACATGAAATTGTTACTCTATGTTACACAAAAGTTGTTCCTAGGTAACCAAATAGCGAGTATTTTAGTTTATGCCACTGACCTTTCTTCGCTGGGCCAATGGCTGAGAAGCCTTTCCTCCGCCTACATCCCCTACAGCTAGTGTGTTAAATTAGCTGTAGGGTAACACACTCAGGTTTTCTGATCCAGAATCTGACAGAGGTTCTGAATCAGAGTTCAGTGAATTTATAGAACAGTCCCTCACCTTTGTATTTTTATTCCTATTCATCTTGTGTCTATCGCGATGGATATCGTTCTATTGCCCAGGCCTACTAGTGTGTCTATTACAGCAATGTGGTGCCACAAAAGATAAAAGTTAAATGTCCTTTTGCTCAAGACTTAAAAATGATTAAGTGATCAGAATCTCAATTTTTCCTTGAATATATTGAATGTGGTACGGTGCTGCTGATGAGCCGACAGACCCTCAAGGTTGAGTCACTGCAGATGGCGGAGGTCTTAGGTGCCCAGAGACGTCCCCACCAGGGGTAGGATAAAAGGCAGCGATCAATGGTGTGTGTGCTTGTGTGTGTGTGTGTGTGTGTGTGCAAACGTGGGTGGGTCACGTCGCCCTGCACTCAAAAGACATGCACATACACACACAAACTGCTCCATCTGTCTTTGACATGGGAGAGCTTAATGACAGAGGCAGCAAAGCCCAGAAGAAGAAAAAAAAAAAAAAGAGAAGGTCTCCTCGTCCTTCTTTCCTCTCTTCCTTCATTTTCCTTTCCTCCGCCTCTCCCCCTCTTGACCACACTCTCCGACATCAACCCTCCATATGGAGCACTCAGGACAGACTTTTTTAAATACTCATCTTGGCCTGGCACACAATCAATAAGACCTCGAGACGCACGCTCACTTGCACAAAAACTCCATGCTTTAATGAGTGTAATCTGGCTCCCAGGCTGGAACAAGTAGAAGCTCCACTGCAGCGTATACGCTCTGAAAATAAAGTAATGACATTTCCAGTGCGCGCCATTTAGCCAACCTGCACTTGCACATAAACACAGCACCATTCATCAATTACTTTATTTTACTTTTTTTTTTTTTTTTTTTTTTTGCGAAACCCAGAGTGTATAGCTACCACAACAAGATGCTCAAGATTAATTTTCCACAGAAACGACTAACAATAGTAGCACCTTGAAAAAGCCTATGTATTCTATTCGGATTTTGAGTGATAAACCAACGCAGAGTACAGTATAACGACGAAGGGAGACAAAGTTATTTAGAGACTTTTCGGGCAACAAAACAAAAAGCAGAATCTGTATCACCCAGAATCTGAAGATGTGAAACTTTGGTCTGACTTCACCTTCTTCCACATGTTTTCAGTCTCGTGCATCATTTGTAGAAACTGCAAACGTCTGATGGCTTGAAAATTGTCCTGCCAACATATTTCTGTAACCAAAATGTGGATCTCTGCAACTCCTCAATAGTGACCTTATAGGCATCATGTATTTTATCATTTATCAAAAATAAAAGTGAACTGCCATATGTGGCTATGAAGTGACTAGAATGTGAAAAAGTTCAAGGCCATGAGTGTTGTTCTTCCAAACGATTTCCCTTACTTAAACACACAGGTGTGACTTAAATACCCGACACAGGTCTGCAGATGCAACAAAGTATGTCAGAAGAAGGTGTACTTGTTGGTCACCCTAAACAATGTGCCACTGCTATGTTTGAGCATCATCATGTACGGTTTTGCATAATTTTAAAGTGCAGCATGACGCCGGGCTCCTCTCAGGTTTAAGAAAATCCACTTCCCATTCAGCCATGCTGCTGTTGGGAGGTTTTCAACTGATTTGCCTTGGGTAAAAAAAGAAAAACAAATCCAACACCACAATGGCATCAATGTGCAGCGTAACAGCACAAGCCGACAGGGACTTGGTTTTAAGTCAGGATGAAAAGTGTAACTTTACTTGCATCTGTTTTAGGCAACACCTTCACATCTTTCATTAATTTCAAACACACAAAAAAAGCTTCAACTTTCTTCTTGCACAACATCAACTTTATCATTAAAAAGGTCGTGTTGATTTCGACAAAACTATGTCCAGTCTTGAGGGATAGCTCTTGTGCAAGCAAGTGTACACCAAGTATAATTAACAAAATATCCAGTTAAAGCAAAGAAATGTTAAGTCACTCAATGGCCACCATGACCCAAGACTGCAAAAGGGTTTCTCTCAAATTACCCACAATAAAGAGCAGAGGAAAGTGGAGATCATAAAAAATATGGTACACACTCTCTAAAAGGAGCAGTAAGGATCAGAGCAGAGCCAAAAAAAGGGGGGAAAGAAGCACATTTATAAAAGTAGAGGTTTCAGGAGTTTTCCAATCTGGAGAATTCAAAAGTGTTTGAAAGTCAACAGCATTGATCTTCAAAAGTAACTTCTGCTGAACATTTTTTGCTGTAGAAGAGCACTTTCCAAACATTTTTGGACTGCATCTGAAACAACAAATTAGGTAAAACATTTAAACTTCTCATCTTGGCATTACTATGCGTTTACTCAGAGATTAGACCATGTAACCCTCAGAGAAAATAAAAGCAACTGGAGGCTTTTTCTTCGTTTACAGTCTCCATCAAAAAGGTTTTTTCTAAAAAAAAAAAAAAAAAAACAAGCCATCTCTTACATGCATCTGAAAAAAAAATTCACAAGACTTTTGAATGTCCTTCATAAAGCACGTTCTGCAGCAAAAACTAGACAAAATATTAGCTTTAATACCTTACACCAACTGTGATGCAAAATTGTTAAGAAAGCGTGGATTTCTTGGACACGTTTTGCTGCCTCAGGACCGTGACAACCAACAATTGTTAAGCTGAACAATAACTACTCTGTATACTCAAATAATCTATAACTAAAGGAGCATAAACACATAAATCATGTTGTTACCATAGCCCAATCATAACAAAATATTAACTTAATGAACAGAATCAAAACTGCAAAGAGCGCTCTAAAACTCCCCAGAAGGGGATGTTAAAGATTTACACAAGTCTAAGATTTCAGGTTACACCTTCACAGCTACAGGGAAGGAAGGGCAAAAAGGACATGAGGAAGGAATGATAGAGGGAAGGACACTTTTACGGTATAAGGAAATATTTTTCCCAAGCACTTATGGTTTTCATACTTGTCTGGAAAAACAGCTCGACCAGATTTCATTTGTTTCCAGACTGCCTATGAATCCTGCTAATTTTAAAACCTGATGGAAACCAGATGATGCTGATATGCAAAATATCTGAGCCGAAAAATAAGCCATATTTACACACTGAAAGTATTAGAAGCCGCAGGGAGAAAGAAAAAAAAAAAAGAACAAAAAAAAAAAAGCATGTCACACACAACACACAATCTAACCGCACAGAATCAAGATGCTGATGATCAAGCGGCAGACTGCAAACCAATACCGGACTGGGACGGGAAGGAGGGGAGAGGGTTGAGAGGAAAGAGATGACATGAAACGACACAACGGAGATCTGAACCTTGAATGAACCCCCCCCTCCTCATTCCACCACCGCCCTCATCCCCGCCACTCACTCTCTCTACAGAGTTGATGACTCACTTCTAAACAAGAACCAACCCAGGGGGAAATGAGGACGCTGCGTCAACCACAACAGTACTACGGCGGCTCCTGGTCGGGAAGAAAACCGCCTTTGGTGCGGCAGGTGGGTAGTGGATCTGCTCAGGGATCTACTTTCAGGATCTACTCGGGGATAATAATACACGTGCAGGTGTAAGAAATGGAAAAGAAGGCGGATTAGTGATTAGAAGTGTTTTGATATTTCACTCAGACAAAAGATTGGAACATTCTGCAGATTTCAATGAATCTTTGAAACCTTTTTGGCACAATATTATAATTATATTAAAATATGCAAATAAATACATTGTTTTTTTTAAATGACATTGTTTAGGCAGAAATGCAAAAACAGCTTCTCTTTAGCTTTAGCATGATCACTGCTAGTGAAAGATGCATCTTTAGCTTAAAAAATATTTACTAACTTTTTTTGTGTTAAACGTAAAATCTATATATTACTTTTCGTACAGTTCTGGCTCAATTACTGTTCGCACTGTGTTCTTTCTGCAAATGACCTGTTTTTGAGTCTGCACACTCCAGCAAACAACCAATCGATGACTGAATCAATTGGCGATTCTTTCAACAATCGATTAAAGCCAAACATAGTAATTTAAATGGGTGTTCATTTGATATTTTTATTCAATACATACTATCACCAAAATTCTGTATTGATTACCGTACAAAAGTTAGCTTTGAACAAAAATAGAATTCATAAATCATGATTTGTTGCACTTTTATTACAGAGTAAGTTTTTTTTCCTTTTTTTAATTTCGGCATTAGGCTCTCCGGTGCGGGTTTAAGCAGATTAATTGCAAACGCTAAAAAGGAAACGACATCCAACATATCTGCTTATTCTGCCAAATATCTGAAATGATTTAACACTGTTGCAGCTCTCCAAGACAGCGAGAGCCTAAATTTAGCCACAGTTTCTGGGCATTTATCAAAGTGACCACCGTCTTGCCCTGCCCTTGCCACAAAGGCACTGACTGAACTGCAGTCAAGAGAGAGAGCGAGAAGGAGAGAGAGAGCGAGAAGGAGAGAGAGAGCGAGAAGGAGAGAGAGAGCGAGAAGGAGAGAGAGAG
>VMRN01000065.1:2286677-2317762 GCA_010277015.1 Poeciliopsis turrubarensis
GAGAGAGAGAGCGAGAAGGAGAGAGAGAGCGAGAAGGAGAGAGAGAGAGAAAAGAAAATAAAAATTCCTGGCAGAGCCAGAGAGCGGGAGAGTGACCTTTAGCCCACATGCTGAGAGACGATCCGAAGCAAACCAAACCAAATGTTGAGACCGCACTGTGTTTTTGTGTATATGTGCAGTTTAGCAATGAGTATGTCGGCTCAAGGCGACTGTCTGGTTTCATGATGGGGAAGGAGGATGTTGTTCCTGCTGCTTGTTTCTCTTCAAACTGCGCTATCTTTGAAGGGGAGAAAAACAAAAAAAAAAAACAAAAAAAAAAAAAAACAAGGCTACGTGAGCCGATTCAGAAATGTTCCCCCACATCCGCACAAGTTTGATGCGAACATTTCGAATGCATAAATGTGGCGCACGCAAAAGCAATATCTTGTTCATTCTTTGGATGGCTTCTTTGGGAAAAACCAGAGGATTCTAAACCAGGTCAGCTTCCTTCCATGAGCTCATCTGAAACCCCACATACATTCCCCCAGCAGCACTTCAAAACCCTCTGAAACAGTAGACGGCAGCATCAGGCCGCGGCCGCAAGTGCAAGACGATCAACCACAACATAAACAAACCCTCTCATTAAGTTTAAAAAAAAAAGGGAAGAAAAGGACATTGTTTGCTCAACCACAATCAGACATTTTTACAGAACAGCACACACGTCCACTGCTTTCATTGTGATTCTACAGCAAAAGGCCAGAAACCCTCGTGACGTCAACAGCCACAGGAATGCCACCAGGCGGATTCTTCAGTCAAAAGTCTCCGCCGGCCTCGGTTAAACAAGCAAGACAATGCGAAGAAAACATTTTGCAGATAACAGCTTTCCCTTCCTGGAATCTCAGCCTCCTTTCCTTCTGTTCTTTTTTTTTTTTTTTCCTTTCTGCTGCATTTTCATGACACTTGATAACTCCCCTGGTTGCGCTCTTACTTTTTACAGAGGAGAAAGGAGAACGCAGGTTCGCTAATCTCACCCCAGGGCTGCCATCACTTGCCTGGACTGACGCCAGCAGCGGTCTCAATGGAGGCGGGCTCACAGAAGTCACAGGCTGAAATATGATTTTTGAGCTAGAAAAAAAAAAAAAACAAAAAGCAAATATGCACTGCTATTTTGGAGAATATCATACTAGGAAAATAAGCAGCAGAGCTGCAAAAATGACTGGATTTGACCTGATTTCATAGCTGCAGACTGATTTTATTGGGAGTTTGCATGATTGTTCAATACATGCTATTGGATTATTGGTAAGGAAACAAACGATAAATGGTTGAGAAACTTTTTTTTTACAAATAAACTGCAATAAACTGCTTTTGTAGCTGGTAGAAAAGCAGTATTCTTTGCAATAGGTGTTGACTTTTATCGTATCGCCTATCAATCGTGAAGAATTTCTTTTTATCGTCTCAATAGATTTCACTTAGATCGACAGTATTATCGGAAATGTTATTTTTAACATGTTTGTTCCATGAACGCATAAATAAAGATAACCACCTTCTGTTTTTGCCAAGAAAAAAAAAAAAAAAAATCTCCCCCACCGCATTATGCTGCGATCTGTTTTCACCACGCATCTTGTCTGTTCAGGGCAGAGTCAATTTTCTTCCACATTAGACTAAAATAAACCACAATTTTTTTTTTTTTTTGTTTGACTTTGTTTTGTTCACCTAAAATCCCTCCCCCCAAAAATCATACACATAAAATTTGGTGTGAAATCTGAAGGGGTTTGATTACTGTTGCAAGGAAGTGTGTACATTTCCAGTCGGCCGTCACTAAGATCAGCCCAAAAGATTGCAATGAAAATGGGCAAAAAACACCCTTAAAATAGATCAGTTGTGGGTCAACATCGTGGCCATCGACAAACATACGATGCCACCAACTGCCCCTGGGGCAGTAAACCTTGTTTGCGTAAGATTTAGCATTTGCTGGCTTACTGCTCCACCCCTCCCCTCTTATCTTGGGCAGCAACAGTGGCAGTTGCTCGCAGCTCCGAGGTGGTGTCGTCAGGGGTTTTCCCAACACGGGAGATCCTATGTATATTTAGCGTCTTTCTGTGAATGTTTTACAGGGCCAGTGTTATTGTCTGCCGACATGAGGACGCGAACAAAGGCGTCACAACTCTAGGAACTGAAAATAACGTAATATTCAACAGGCAGAAAGAGAGTATGCTTTCTTGGATGTGTTTGATAAAATGGATCATCACACACTTCTTCTTTAGGCTGTTTTTCCCTCTTGGTGTCAGCAGCTCCAACATAGGAAGTACGTAAGAGAGAAAAGTCTGCAGAGGGGAGGGTGAAAGCGAACGGAGCCAGACGAGTTTTGTGAATGAAACATCCTGAATGCGGAGGGACGACGGGGGCAAAAACTGCTGACAGAGTAGAAAGTGCCATCCCCCTGGTGAGATTAATCACTGTAAAACAGCAAAGTAGCAGAGGATGGGGGACGGGGAGGTCCGCTGCCATTACTGCATGAGGAAACGCTGCTGGAAGCTGAGGCTGAATGCAGGAAAAGTCAAAGAAGAATTTCAAAACAAGAGTCAATGCAGAGCTGAATGCTTCCACTGTGCTGACTTGTTGGTTTTCTGTCTAAAGCGAGCGATGAAGCAGACGCCAACAGCAACACAGAGAGAGGACTTGAGGCCAGGTCTGCTTTTAAAAGCCACAAAGTCTTCAAGTTCTGCCTTAAATTGTTCAACACCATCCTTACCGCACGCCTATAAAGCTTCTTAGCACAGATGCACAAATGTTCTTTTCTGTGCAAATTTATACTAACATTCTAAGTTTTTAATGCCGTCGAGAGCTGGATGCTTGGAAAACTGGTATAACAACATCATAATCAGGTTTCAAATCAGGGGTATACATTTTATTTATCGGTAAGGATGTGTTCAAACAAAGAAACTTTGTTCTTGCATAACTATCACAACAGAACAATTCATCAGAAGGTTTTTATTTAAATTTAATCAGACTTTATTTATTCCTAAGGGAAATTAAATGTCATATTTTTTAGTCTGCCAGTGCAATGCAAGTGTTTTAAGGTTTATTTTTTTAACACAGTGTTCCAAATTATTATGCAAGTGATATTTTCTCAGATTTTCTTAAATGGTCAATGCAAATGATGGGCAGTATAATTTTAAAGTTATGAACTATTACAGTTCATTTCACTCAACAAAGCTCTCCATGAGAACAGTATTTTTTTTTTTTTCAAAAAATAAAAAACTCAAAGTGCTCTGTTCCAAATAATTATGCACAGCAGATTTTCTAAACATTTTATGGGTTATAAAGAACTGCAAACAGTCATTCTTTGAATGTGCCGCATTAAATGGTCACATGTACTAAAATCAAAAGCTATTTCAATCAAAAACATCTTAACAGACAGAGTTACATGCTAACACAGGAGCCCTTCTTTCATACCACCTGCACAATTCTTGCATCCATTGAACTTGTGAGTTCGTGGAAAGTTTCTGCAGGATGTCAGAAAACTTTCCCAGAGATGCTGCTGGATATGAACTGCATCCACCTTGAGGTTCCGAGGCACCAGCAGTTTCAAGACAGCATTTTAACAGCTGCTCTCTTCATCCGATACATTTGTCTAACAGAAACCTTGCTCTTTATGCCTTTATCTGTACAAACCCATCTTTGTTCTGAATCAGCCACAAATCTCTTCACAGTATGATAACGATTCAGTTTTCGTAAAAACTTCCAATGTTTTCATACCTTGTCATACGGCACTACACTATCTGATGATTTTCGTCAGCAGAGAGATCCTCTCTTTCCCCTATTGCTTGAAACCTGTGGCCTGCTTAATAATGTGGAACATCCTTAAGTAGATTTCCTTTAATTGAGCTCATCAGACAAACTAATCAACCCAGCTCTCTGAAATTAATTATAAAGATTCGAAGAGCCCTGACACACAATGCCATCTATAAATTCAATAGCACAACAAAAAATATAATCTTTATCACACTTAAATCCAATTTGCATAATAATTTGGAACACGCTGTATAATGTAAAAGCACTGTGAACTGCCTCATTGCTAAAATGTGCAACACAAATTAACTAAATGATGATACTTGATGATGATTCGTGTTATGACATGCTAACAGCTCAGTATCCAGGCAGCAGAGACAGTAACATGTCCTAGATGACACCATAAGTTGTTGGCAACCATTGCTAATCCACTCCACTTGCTCTTGCCGCTCCTCTTTAAATCTCTGTCTGGCTGTATGAACAGGAGGCCGGCTGAGAGACCTTGGGAGTCTGGAATATGATCAATGAAATGTCAATGTCCTCCTTCTCTCTCTGCGATGCATCCATGAAGAATTAATTTCAATTCCTCGAGTATTTGGGTTGTAGTTCAGGTACTATTTGAACTTCAGTAATGCTAATCAGCTGCTACCAGTTGTAAAAACAATACCTTGTTTCCTTGGTTACACATCATAACAACTGTCCAAAAAAAAAAAAAAAAAAAAGAGTCAAAATCTTTCCAGTTGCATCCAAAACCAAAGGGAATAACTGTCCAAACATGCAACGCCTCAAATTAAAAAAAAAAAAAATTCTCAAAACATCTACGAAAAGAAAAAAAAAGAAAAACGGAGAAACTCCAACCACGACAGAAGGCTTCCATGCTTCTCTGGATGCATGGAAATGCGGCATCAACAAGTCCAAAAGTAAAAGTGCAGGTACACGCTGTACTATGTCACAATATCTGTTTGGGTGCGCACTTAAGCAGATGGCTAAAGGAGTGCCAAACTGGCAACGATCCAACACAAATTACACAAAAATCTGCATTTCTATCCGCCTGGGGTGTCTCCGAGATGGATACATGGATAAATACTTTATACATCCCCTAAAGGAAGCTTGGCTGGCCGTTCCTCTTGAGACAAACAGCTGTAGCAGGGAAACCAGAAAATAAAAGACACTGACTCAACTTGGGTGTGTGGTGCTTTAACAGGCCCTTCTTCACTTGACCAAACAAGTCGAATCTGAAACCTGAACGAAACTACGGGCCTCAAGGAGGTGGGTGGGGTTTGGGGGTGGGAGATTCAGTCATGTGAAGTAACAGATATGTATGAACTCCTAAAACAATGCCCCACTGTATGAACTAAATAAATTCCCCCTCCCCAATGTTGTCATGGCAAATTTGCTTTGCCTGTGGTTTTCACTTGTGATTTTTGCACCGACTCCCAACCCCACATGCCACACGCACTTTGAAGATTTTCACAGCGTCTGGAGCGAGTTGCAGGATGCTCAGGTGACGCACAGATCAGATGTTTACCTGTCCCTCCAGTGCCGCAGGTGAAGTAGCTGACTGTGTGCTCACACGAGCTGGCGGGGCGTTGCGGGGGTCGACTGGGTGGGCATGTGTTTTAACTCTCCTCTGAGCCTTTGCCACCATAAAGGTCAGCGCTTCGACATCTGCTGCTCTCTCTGAATCTTTCCTTTTATAAAAAGGACGCGGGGAAGAGGAGATGACCCTGGGGAATGCATGCACGTGCACGCACACACACACACACACACACATTGGCTTTAACGTGTAACCACTCACACTCGCTAGATCAGATCAAAACAACCCCAGAAGCCCCCTGAACCGCACTGATGGTTAAAAAAAATAAAAAATACAAGAACACGAGTTTGTGTCGCAAAGACACGCTGAGTTAGTGTCGTTACACCAGAGCAAATTCTTGGCTTCTGGACAAAAAAATTATATTTTTTTTGTGACAGGAGGAAGGGGTGTGTGTGCATGTGCGTGTGTGTGTGTGTGTGTGTGGCGGGGGTGAGGGGGTTGAGCTAAATGGAATCCCATCCCCGAGGGGCACAGTGAAGGCGGAGCGGTGTTGAAATAAGTGATTCATGCTTTTATCATCTCAGGTGAACAGTGCTGCTCTTTCAACTGCACAATCAGTTGCGCTAGGAAGCAACGTGCAGAAAGGAAAACACAAAGTCGATGCTGTTTATTTTCATTTTCGTCTTTTGCTTGTTGTGCACACAAGGGACGGGAATCCGGCGAGTTTAGACAGCGTGTACAAACATAATTTGCTCAGACTAATACGGTACTCAGAGACGAGAAAGATCCTGTTCTATGCTGCTGCAACGGATATATTTTTCTGCATGTCGTAACAAAAACAATTGCTATTTTGAGCCAAGAAATTAGCCTTCTGACTGCATTATTATGTGAAAAGAATTTGTTTTAAACACTTTCTTCAAATGTATAAACCATGGAATTGTCACCAAAATCTTTTTTTTTTTTAACATGTTTACTTTGGTCTTTAAAAACTCCTCCAATTTATCTCATTATGATCTTCAATACATAACTTATCAAAATGTTATTGAAATGCTTTAGTAAATTAAAGACAGGTGCAGCTTTTTGATTTTCTGCTACGTTTTTAATCGCCTTTCATAGCTGGAAATATGTTATTTAAGGAAAGGCTGTCTTTTTAAACCCAGAGCGATCTGATTTTAAGCAGTCTCTTTAAACAAATGTTTCCAACATGCTCATTTAGCCACATGACTTTTTTCTAAATACTCACACTTTCCTGTTGTAATTCACAGAAATCGTTGTGCTTTTCTACTTGTGATGTCATTTAAAAACAGACATTTCCCTCCTCAATCCTTCAATAGCAATCAATATGATTTACGGGCTAACTCCATAGCTTTAAAGTGTAGGTAAATGAACAGTCTGCGAAAAAAGTAGACTACTGCGAGCATGTTTGCTATCCATTTTGATAGTACTTGTTGATAATTCAACTCTTCCAATGCAATTCCAGCCAAATGCGTGCAAAGATACACTGCAGTAAAAAGCTGTTCCCTTGCTTCATTAATATAACACTTTGCTTAGAACATCATAACATTTGGTGAGCATCATTCCAGCTGCTTTCTGCACAGCTCTTCCAAATGAGGAATGCATTGCATCACACCGACGAATGCTATCAGACAATACAGTACGGTAAAAGAAGCATCGGACTATATTGTGATTATACTGTGAAAATGTGGAAGAACACAAGTGTAATCTGTAAGTTTGTCAAAATATTATGCGACATAGTAGGACACCATCCACAGAAAAATGTCTTTGTCAGGACTGCGAGCGGATATATCGGATCTGAACATTGTCACCATTTACGCTTAACATTTACCACAACATGACGAATCAAGTTGGCAAGCGCAAACACTTTCTTAAAACTGAAGTCTGCTACAGTAGGAAACAATGTCAAAGAAATATAGTATACATAAAAATACTGGCTAACAGTGCAGGCTCTAATTAAATGGAGTGACACTTAAGGAAAAATATACACACATAAAACCAAATATTCATTTGCAACACATACAAGAACTTGTAATCCCGTTAACAACTCAGTACTGCTGGAGCCCCCGCCCCCCCCACATCAGACCAATAACAGATTAGGTCTAGTCTGGCGTTTCCAACCGTTGCTGTGAGCGAGGTGACTTTACGAGGATCCTTCTGGCGGTTTAATTTTCTGCTACACCCCTCTCAGCCCAACAAGCAACCGCAACATTTTGTTCTTCCATGCTGACCTCCAAGCACCCCCCACTCCCTTCCAACTTCATTCACAGGAAAAACACGGTCAAACACACATGAATCTGTTGATATCATCTGGACAGGTGGCCAGCCACCCAGACCTGACCCTCTTGCCCTCTCGCCTGCCCCCACCTCCCTCTAAAACGCACCGACCAAAATCAGTTCAGCTCTGCTGGAAAGCCCCAAATGAACATGCACCGCAAACTACCCCCTTCCTATCCATCCGCACGCACACACGAACACACCTCTAAGCAGCCCTGCAAATGTCTGTCACCCACCGAGCTGTCTGTAGGGATTAGTGCCTCAACAGAGCCAAAAAATTGGAAGCTATATGACTAATGCGAGGAGGAAGTACAATTTTGGGGGGCCATTTTTGCCAAATGGAATAAACTGGCTGACATCAGGCATGTGATATCACAAGCCTGATTACAAATTAAGTTACTGGCAGCTCTATACGCCGGAGCTCTAATTAAAACCATTTACTTTTTCAGAAGTATTGGGTAAATAATGATGAAACCATTATGAGATCCCTATGATTTCTTCAATGTGGAGAAAGGGGGACTTGTCAATATGTGAATGTCATTTTACATTAAAAAAAATATGCATTTTGTGTCCAATTCTTGTCTTCTTTTGCTGAACAAGGTCACTCTTCTAAGTAAAGGCTGATTAAAACTGTATTTTGTTTTGACTGTAGTACTTCCTCTGCTTAAAAAAATAACTCACATCCCACTAAGGTAAGGCTACAGCAAAGAAACCAGTTGTAAGGAGGTTTAAGCACATTTTATATTTATTCCTCTCACTTATTTTATTTTACTAAAATACAAACATTATTTTTTTTATAGAGGCATTTTGTCCAAATAGTTTTGATGTAAACTTTTGTGTTTTTGTTATTCAGAAATTCCAATCTCAAGGTAAACTTGTATCTGTTTCCAAGGTAAACTTACCCCTTTGCAACATTGTGGACGTGTTGAGGTGTCATTGGTTCAACAAAGGCAATGTGGTGTTTACTTTTCTATGACTATGGAGCCAAATGCAAGGACTGAACCCTCACACTCATAATACCCAAGCTGGTAACAGCTTGGGTATTATGTTAGAGCTGTAACCTGTACTTTGTTCACGCAAATGTACTACCGCTGTGCTGAATCTTGTGCTTTAAACCCACGGTTTACCCAGTAATAACAACTCTTCTCAAGAGAAATCTTCAACAAACTGAAAAAGAGTCATCCGAAGCGCTAACAGCGCCATGTCTTCCAACACTGGTCACTCGAATAAGTTTCCTAGTTATTTCTGCAGCAGGATTTAAGTCAGAACAGCTGCTACGACTATCGTTAGGTTTAGCTTAGTAAGAAAAAGACTGACGTTATAATCGTAACTGTGTTGGAGTAAAGGGTGACCCTTAGGACATGTTTGAGAAGACCTGATTCATCAAACGAAGCAAACATGTGAAGACCGAACCTTTTCTGTGGCAAGAGTCATGTGAACAAGTCACTTATTTTACAATTGATCCGCTTCTTTACTCTGAAATACCCGAAGAGCATGTGTGTTTTTGAAAAAATTAATTAATGGAAAGATTTATAGGAACTCTTAACCTTACAAAAGCTTGAAAATCTTTGTTAGGATTTCTTTATTTAGAATGAACTTGGGAATTTCTCAAAAAATGTTTACATTTTATTTATGAATCATACTTCCAAAATTTTACAGTTTGCCTTTAAAAAAAGGGGGAAAAAATAAGAAGTTTAAGAGTCGTAAAATGTTCTCAAAACTGGTCACGAGCGAGAAATAAGTTTTATCTTGACTAAAATGGTAAATAAAATGTCCACACCCTATCCCTCAATGGTTTATAAAGCCCTTGTTTTTTTGTACCTTCTCAATAAGGCGGGTTTCAGTAATGGCTAGTGTTCTGTATCACTGTAAATGTTGTTATTATGGGTATCCGAACATCAAGGCTGCATCAATCGCTCAAGTGTATTTATGCTCCTGGTCGTCCCTCAAAAATAGCTTTTTATTTGCAACCACAGGTTAATGTTTCAAAAGTCTCCAGTGATTATATACACAAACTCTGAATTATCATTCATTACCATTTTTCGATCCTGTTAGAGATCTACCAGAGGCTTATTGTTGAAGACTGGACCAACGAAACTGCGTTTGCAGAATTCATTTATTATTAGTCAGTAATAAATGTTTCCAAATAGCAGTGCCTAAAGTCAAGTGTTTCGGTATGTCTTAATATGCTCAAATTGCCAGTGCAGGGTTCAAATTCAATAAAAAAAAATTGTAAATAGTTTATAGGTTATCTTCAGGGTATAACTATAATGTTTCATTTGAACAAGCAAGCAAGCTGAATACACTCTGTCAGAATTTCAGCTTTGAAATGCTGCAGCTGTCTAAATTTCATCCCAACATTAATGTTTTTGGTATCAACTTTTGTTTTCCAGTGATCTTTGAGATTAAGCTGTATGCTTAAAATTATAACTATTTAAGAAGTATCGCAAGAATATGTACAAAATAAAATTAAAAAAAAAAATGCTGATATGGGCTTTAACAAGCTTTTGCTGAATCTGTGTATTTTATGTAAACAGTCTAGAACACATAGGCAGCATGAAAAACAACCTCGAGTCTCAGAAAGCTGTTGCATCAATGTAGGTATGTAGATATTACACCAGTATACAAATGAGAAACCGATTAAAACTTCGATTATTATCCTTAGCTTTGAATATGCAGGCACAGAAATACCAAGGTATAGTTTTCATTACATTTAGGTCGCACTTAGACGCTACTATCAATTGAAACTAAAAGAAAACTGTTTTAAAATAAGCATTATTCAACGTGTGTTGTAGATTCACACTAAAATACACACAGCTACCAGGCTATGCAAGACTTACTTTATATCACCGCGAAAGAAATAAACAAAAATTGGTCTAAAACACTACTGAGAGGACACACAGACCACAAAGCAGCAACGTGTTTCAGTAAGTGTCCGTTATCGGACAGCTAGCCAATTCGTAACCGTGCTGCCCGGCTAGCTGCTGAGCACGAAAACAAATACAAGTGCTGAAAAATTTGCTTCCCCGTTAAACTGTGACAGAAAGGAGGTGGGGTGTTGGTGTTGAATTGTTGTAAAAGCACACGCTTTTTCTGGCTGTGCCTAGCCCCACGGGCTAGCAAGCCTGCTAACAGCCCTCCGTTGTCTGGCAGAAAAGACCACCGGGGGTGAAGTGACGCTAAGCGGGGGGCTAGCTCGCCAAACACCGCGGTAACAACAGTCAGCTCAGGCAAGTACCCGCAACTGCTCAAAGAGGGGGAAAACACCCTCACTCGAACACATGCAGACTTTCCAAAAACCCAACTCATCAGAAAAGCACTTCACAAAATACAAGCAACACGGCATGCGCATAAAACTGAGCCATTTCATCCATGTAAGTTGTTTTCTGCTCAACTCAATTCCCCACCGCCAGCCCCGATTCTTCAGACTCACCCTGTCACAACAGGCGCCATCTTCCACAAACTCTCACCAAAACTCCAATACTCGCGATATCCCTTCTCTCTCCGACAGCCCAACAATCCGCCGAGACAACAGAAGCAGACTGGAGGTGTAGGGATGACGGAGACGGAGAGAAAAAGGGGTGGGTGAGGAACACTGAGAAAAAAGGGGAAGGGGGAGGAGAAGGGAGGCAGCGGACAACAGCAACACACTGAAGAGAGAGAGAGAGCGAAAAGGGCAGAGACGCCACAACAACAGGCGTGGGAAACTTCAGAGGTAACGCGAGATTTGGAAAACTCTCACAATAGGGGAGCACTGAGGGAGGCTTTTCGTCTCGCGAGATATGCCTTGAAGTGGAGTAGTTGTTTATCTTGTGGCGCTGTAATACTATTCCCACGTGTGTACCGGGTAATAAATTACAGCACCAATCGGTTTGAGGGAGAAAACCGGTCCCAGGCCTTACACACGCACATATTCTGATATGTCTTCTCATGACATATTATCATATTGCTAAACCCAGTGTGATATTATTTCACACACTGAACTGGAAATTCTCACAATATAACAACCTTGAAATGACATTTGCTCTTAAAATCAAAAGTAAGACTATACTTAATATCTTTGAAACAGCAATGTAATAATTATTGCAGTTGATTACGAAAGTAATGGTACACAAGAATGTTGATGGTCACAACTACATCGTTTTTCTTCACAAAAAAAAGTGAAAGGTAAAATATATATTTGAGTTCTGAGATCTGGTTCTGCCAACCTTGGCAATTGTCAATTGTCCTGAGAGTTCTCATGCAGAGATTAATTCATCCTTTCACTGCCATTGTTCAATCACCTAACTCTGAGTCTGTAAGGTAGAGAAGTAAAGTATAGGAAATGTCCAGCTAAAGCAGCCCCCAACCCGTCTCTCTTGGGTCTTTTGTCTTCTGCTTGTTTGGCGATTTTTAAGTACACACCACAAAATGAACAGTCCTGGTCAGGTAGAACAATGGGACAGAAATTAATGAAAAAGCTTAAATCCTCTGAAAAGACACCCTCAAAAGACACAGAAAAGGGAATTACAGTTGTACGTTTATTATCATTGGCATTTTTAATGTTTTTTTGTTTGTGTGTTTGTTTTAGGGCAATTTTTTTGACTTTTCTTTTTTTAGTCATCTGTTTTCACTAAAGAGAATCATTTAGTTTCTTTGCAGCTGCAACCTGAGGCAACCTTTGCAGTGAACTCCGTTCTCCATAGCACTTCTCTCACTTTGAAAAAGCTGAGCCGAGACTCTTTCACAACAGTCACCGTCTGCGTTAGCAGTCAGATAGAGCCAGTTTTTGAGTAAGAAGCAAATATTCTATGAATTTCCAGCTCTTTCCTCCTCTGTTTTGTGATAGGCACATGTTTTTTTTGTCTATATTTTGTGTCGCGCCAGACACGAAGAGGGCGATGTAAACTAATCTGAAAACCAGAGTTAGACTGGCTGGTGACTCTAAATAAGACTGGAAATTAATGGAGGGATTTCTACCCAGCCCATTTACAATTCCCCTGGGTAACATTGCGCTCCCTGTTTAGACTGTGGAAACAATGGTGTGAACACATGTGAAGGGGGCCATACAAGGCAGATTAGTGCATTGCCATCACATTGGGGAGTCCCATGACCACCCTCCACACCAAACCTCAGCTACCAGCACAAGGAGCCTATTATTTAGAATAATCATGCTTGGAAATGTGGCATAGATGTTATAAGCCTTCCTCTGTGTGTGTCTGCCTACATTCCCAAAAGTAAGCGCGTTAAATCATCCCCACAACAAACAGGTCAGGCCATTCTTGTTTATCTGGGAGGGGCCGGCGAGTCGTAAACCTTCATGTAGGTCCACGGCCTTCATTTAAATTTGTTTGCCATCTTTGTTCACCTAACAAGTGACTTCTGGTTGGAGATTTTCAGACTTCAAAGAAGAAATAAAAGCCTGTGGGCCCACACTGATGGAAGGACAGGGTGTTCGTTTGTTAGTTGTGGAGTGGGTGACCTGCTTATTGGCTCAGATGAAAAAGGAAAAAAAAAAACAAAACAAAACGTAAGCACACTTTTGTTTAAATACGTGGGCTAGAGAATCAATGGAAACTGGGCCGCACGCTGGAGCAAATTTTATGTAACAGAGCGTAACCGATTTAACGTGGTACAAGTCAAAGAGCCAAGTGTAATTTTCCTGCTAAAAGTGACGCAGCCTGTTGAATAACATCTTAATATAATCACGTATCTCTTCATTAAAACAAAATGAGGAAGAATACAATAAGTCCTTCATCTTCAATTGAGTACATGTGTCAGAAATTCTTAAAACAAATAAGTATGTGGAAATATTCATCAAAATTTAAATATATTACTTCATTAACTGGAAGCATGTGGGTCAACCTGGACACCAATTTAACTTCAGGGCAATCACCTTTCCAATTCAATCCAAAGTATTGGATCGAGACATTTTTTGAATGTCAGAGTCAGTACTTGAAAATGACCCTTGTTAAAAGAAAAATCCAGATGTGAGCCTCCCTACCTTCAGCTGCAGTAGTGTTACTCTCAATAACTAATACAGAGGAAGAAACTGTTAAGCAATTGTATTTTCTGGAACCAGATGTTCCCATACACTTTATAAAAAATCTCACAATTGGTGCACTTTACAAAAAACATGCTGCAGTGAGGAAATATGTGGAAATATTAGGGCATCATCAAGAAATGCATCACCCAGGAAGTTACATCATCAGTGCAACTCAGTCTTCCAACTGGACAAAGTGGATACAAAGAGGCTTGAAGACAACAAAGTCCCTGTTTTGGGGCGACCACCTCAAAAACCTGGTGTCACGGAACCTTTATGGGTTGAAAATGTGTGCGAAACAGTTCGGACTCAGTTCTACACACGTCCATCCTCGAGGAATGGGCAACAATTCCAGCAAACTATAGTGAGAAGGAATTATCTCACTATTTTGGGATTTAGCCAAAAGAAACCGTTTGGTCATCCCAACTGATCTGGAACAGGACATGTTGAGTTATGCGTCGTATAAAGTGTGTGCTGATATCTCGGTGCAATTCCTCAGACAATGAGGAGCAAACGGTTTGTTAAGCCGTTGTATGATCTCAGTGCCTTCTTATTCTTTTCCCTTTTTCTTCTTTTCTTGAAATCAGTGGCTTGACAAGAGGAGAAGCAGGAAACAGTTAAACATTTTCTGCTCTGAGTCAAGAGAGACATGAAAGACGCTCAGCATCTTTTGGCCTGATTCATGATTTCCAATGCTGACAGTTTGTATAATGAGGCGTTTCCAGGACAAAGGCCAAGACTCCAGGACATGCTGTCTGAGGTGTTGCTACCTAGAGACGTGTTGTGAGAAGCTTTTGGAAAGGAACCCAAGTCGCTGGCCCAAGTAATGGAGTTTAAAAGACAGTTCTTCCAAATGAAAATGAAAATTATGGAAATTATTGTAACCTCTGAATTTGAAGAAAGTTATGATAAGACTTAAGAATGTCTTATCATTCAGAAATGTAGCAAACTAATTGATGTAAAACAGGAGAAGCTTAGTTTGCATTAACCTCACGCTTGAAGTCGACAATGAAATATGGAATTTATGAATTAAAGGGTTTGCTCAAATAACAAAAAAGCATTTAGATTTATTATTTTAATAATATATTGAACAGATTATTGACTCTGGTACTTCTGGTCACCAACATCAGATCCCCTTCCTGCGTGTGTGAGAGTGCATGTATCGCCTTGAAACACCTCTTCTTTCTAATTGCACTTTGGTGTGAAGAGTAAAAATATAAATCAGGAGCAAAACAAAACAGTGAAAGTGCCACAGTGGCAGAGTGGAATCACATCGTTAGTAGGTTTACGCAGTATAAATCAGCACATTTTTAGGCTTTTCAGATGCATAACTCATTTTTACAGCGCAATCCGGTCCTGCCAGGAGGGGAGGAACAGCAAAAAAAAAAAAAGAAAAAGAAAAAGAGAGAGAGAGAGAGAAAAAAAAGAAAAAGGACAGAAAGGAGCTGCAGAGAGCGTGCCTGGAAAGCAGCCCGGGGCGGTGAAGACGCAGAGACGAGGACCTCATCCTGCCCTCAACCACTTTTCCTTTCCACCTCTTTTTTATAGTCGGCGGAGAGCCTCCAGATACACTTAGAGCCGAACAGGGAGGCATAAAGTTTCCCCAAATGTTTTACAGCTGAACACAGTATTTAAAAAAAAAAAAAAAAGGAGCAGCAACACAAGTGCAACTGCTTTTTGGTGAAACTGGGTAGCAAAATACAAAAGCAGAAGGAGCCGGTCCTGTTTTTAACTTTTGGAGAAGACGCGCTGGTCATTTCAAAACTGCAAAATGCAAACTGACCTTTTTTTTTGTTTTTTTGTTCTTTGGTCCTTGTAGTAGACCCGATTAGAAGTCACCCACATGATTTATTTGTAAAGCTTTTTCCACCCACTCCTCCCTCCTCATTCTCAGTGCCTTGCTTTTAATTTTTTTTTTTTTTTCTTTTATCATCTTAATCTGACTCTCTCGTTAGAAGTAAAAACCGTTTATTTTCACAGAGGCAGAGCCAACGCAAGCAATCATCTCTAAGCCATAAGCCTCAGGTCTATAAATCCACTCACTTGACTGCTTAAGCTCGCGGCTCAGAATGGAGGAAAGATTGAGACAAAAGAAAGAAAAATCCTCTTCCCCTTGTGGAAGCGCCTTTCACTGACTGGTACGTCACCCCATCTGGGTTGTCTTTGAATAGATTTCAGCCAGTTTGGTTAAACAATGGCGCTCCACATATCCAGTTTATCTCACTAAGCTTTATTGGGAACATTGGTTCTATTGGTAGGGTGCAAATTTTGAACAAAGGCGAGAGCAAACCAACGAAAGCAAAAGTGCAGCTTTGTGTTTCCACTGTTAGCTGCTCCTCTGAGTCAAAGTCACTCGATACGTCCAGAGGGAGGGCGAAAGTTCCCGAAACGAGCAGAGGCCGTGTCCAAGCAAGACAGGCGGTGGCGTTTGGAGACAGTAGGTCAAGTGTAAGCCTGGCGAGAGCAACAGACGAGCTGACAAATGGTGATGTGAAAGATAGGCCCAGTCCCTCCAGACGGCGACGGGAAGTCAAAAGTTTGGCACGGCGCCCACTTACGGACAGAAAACTTCTCCTTTCAAGCCCAAGTTCTTTTAAAAAGCCTCGTCGCCTCGAGGGGCATTTTAAGTGTCAAAAAGAAGTCGAGTTACGAGTCCGTCTGTCCGTCCTGCCATCGGTCTCGCTTCTCCGGCCTCCGGAGAAAACCGAGGGGCGGACGAGAGCAGACCGGTTTGACAAACGTAGAGGAGTCTTGAGAGGGACATGGCTTTGCTTTTCAAAGCCTCCCGCTCTGATCACATGACTGTCATTCCAATTACCATCCAAAGACTTCCCAAAAGCAAAAAAAAAAAAAAAAAAAAAAAAAAAAAAAAAAAAAAACACTGACAGGGTGATAAGTTTGCAGACTGTCGGGGGAGACGCCGCCGCCGTCGCTGCCTGTTTTGCAAGCGCGCTCTTTTGAAAGAGAGACGAGCAGGAGGCACGAGGAAAGAGACGTTTCCTCTTTCCTGGACTTCAGCGGTTCACGACGAGTTCAAGCTGCCAGATTGCATGTGAAGTGAGATCTGCTCATGCACGCTGTTTGATGCGGCACGAACATGACAGCCTCGTCCCGCCATGCATCTGAAGCGCCTGCATTTAGAAACAGAATCCCCGGCTCGGGGTTCTGGAAAAAGCCTCCATGACCTGCAGTTTGTCTGAGACAGCCGCCTTGCAGAAACACTCAGAGGCCTTGAACCTTTCACCTTTAGGCCGTGATGACAAAACCTGTGTAATCTAATGTGACTTTATGACAAACCAACACAAAGTGGAACACAACTAAAAGTCATTTCAAAGTTTGGTCTTCAGCCTCTTTTACTCTGACACAACTCAATGAAATTAACAGCATCCAGCCACCTACAGAAATCATCTTTTTACTTCCATGTGGTCCAGTGGCATAGTCAAACCTCTGTGTTGAATATACACAATCCAGGAAAGACCTGCCTGACCACATCAAACTAAAAGGAAAGAGAAGCAACTGAGAGGAGCTTCAGAGACCCACAGCTCAGATGAAACGACAACAACAACCCGAGACGTTATGGATGATCCAAATATTCTTGTGCAACGATGGCCCGGTCAAAGTCCAGACCTAAGCCTGATTGAGAAAATTGATTTTCAAAGGTGGTCTCCAACAAACCAACCCGATTGAGCTGTAGTTGTTTTGTCGAAAAGGTGAGGGAAAAAAGGTTACCCTGCGTGTACAAAGCCGGCGGAGAGAGATTTTAAAAGTGCACCTAGAACTGCAGCCCGATCCACGGGGGCCAAATATTAATGCACAAATGCTTCTTTGATCTGACGTCTCCAAAGAAATGTGGATCTTTGAGTCCCTTTCCATCCACTGCACTATTAGGCGCCACTTCATGTTGGTCTATCAACATAAAATCCCCCAATAAAGTACACTGAAGCTTGTGGCTGTAAAACGCGACAAAGTCAGAATGTTGAAATGTTCATGGGCTGTGAATACTTTTGCAAGACATGAAAAATGACATCAGCCTCTAAATTAGTACTAAAGAGCAATTAATCCACGGACTGTATGTTATTGTGTCACAACGACACAGTTGGATTGCATCATGATTTTGCGAGTATGGCACAAGCGTGGAGTCATAAAGGAGTCGTAAATCTTTGTGTCTCCTGGTTGTCAGCAAAATCAACCAAAAAAAAAAAAAAAAAAACAACAACAAAAAAACCCCCCAGATAAATTCACAAAGTAAGTCACCGGACCGTCGTCTCTACAACCCGAGCACCATTCGAACAGTCCTGTTGGGGACTGAGAGCTGCACATTTCATTCCTGTTTTCACTAGAGAGAAGCGCTTCCATAAAAAGTTATACGAGCCCCAGCCTGGGCTGACTTGGCTTTGTTTCTGCTCGCCAATCTTTTTAAATTAGCATCTGCCTCTGGGCCATTGTGCTCTGATTCAAAAAGCAGGGCCCTGAAAATATGTCGGATGTGTTATTTTATGGAAAGTTAAAAGAGAAAAGAGAGAAGGAAGGACAGAAAACTGACGCCTTCGTTTGTATAAAGAATTGTTCCCTGGGAAAAAACAAACAAACAAAAAAACAAACAAAAAAAAAAAAAAACATGCGACACCGACAATGAAGAAGAGAGATTCCCAAAACTGTGGTCGTCGACGGAAAATCGTGCTTTTTATGTTATCGGAGCACATCATACACCAACGTTTCACAATCACTGAAAAAATAAATAAATAAATAAAAAATTCGGTTACCAGTTGTTACCACGAGCAAGAACAAGCAAGATCGATTTTTATTCCTGCTCACATAAGACCAGCAGCGGAAAAAAAACTATAAAAGTAAGAATACTTTCGGTTTTTGGGGACAAGGAAACAGGATCATGTAGGATTCATCATTACAATGATAAAAAATACAAGCTCTGAAGACGATAAAAGAAATTCCCGAGAACCATAAACGTTACATTAACTACCTACTGGAGGAAGTTTGTCTCCTTTGGCTACTTCCTTCTAATTGTTTATAGGGAACACTAGTGATGTTACCATAAATCTTTGCTTTTGTTACGGTTCAAAAAACACACAAGAGTTTCATCAAGTTCAATATTTACTAGGGGGAAAGGATGTTTTTATTCTCCGCAATTAAAATGTGATCCGCTACTTTTGTGTTTGCTCAGTAAAGACCAGCGCTGTTAATGTTAAAAGCGTTGGTTGCCGTGTTGCGTAATTAGCTAAACCGAGAGTTGAGACGCTTCAGATGAAAGTTATGTAATTCACATTAAACCAAAGTGGACAGTGCAGAAGATGGAGGTTTTAAATTTATGCTTTCAAAAATGGGACCCAAAAAAAAATAATAATAATAATAAAAAAGGTTTTTGAACAAAAGAAGCCCAGAAGTAACCATTTTTGCTTATTTTTAGCCTTGGCTTAGATTTTGATCAAATCTTTCATCTTTGCTTTCTTTCATCCTCTACTGTTTTTTTTCTCCAGCAAACGTCTAAATCACAAACCTTTCAGTCACTTCGCTGAATTTCTCTGAAAGACAAGATGCAACTTTTAATCCTAACGCCAAGCACCCGTACTTCTGTTGGAGCTAAACGATGCCTTCATGATGCAGTGAATGACATCCGCATGTCCCATTTTAGAAAATCCTTATTTAGGCTTCAACGTGAAGCCCAACTCCTGATCTGCAGGGATCTGTATGTAAAGAATCTCCTAACCTCAACACAAGTTGCATTGTGCTTTTGGGTTTCTTTTCGTCAGACTGTGGCTGAAACATCATCTTCTCAAAGCCGGAGCGCGGCGGTCGTTCGGACCTCATTGCCAGCGCGTTTTGTAAAAGGGAAAACGCAGCCAAACATTTTTCAAAATTTATATCCGTAAGAAACTAATCAGGCACGAGGTCAAGAAATGTCATAACAAACGCTTTCCTCCAGCTAAAGTGAAGCTTCCCACCTGTCAGGATATTTGCGTTCGGTAAACTTGGAGCGTTTAGCTTGGCTTGCCCGTCTGAGTCAGATGGGACGTTTGAATCCGAAGCGTGGCGGAGGCTGATCGAGGATGCTGGCTCATAAGATCACAATGAAGAATGTCAGTGTTTTATTCTTATGTTTTTTTTTTGTTTTTTTTTTTACAAGAGCTGGTGACAGGCTTTATTATATCATGACAAAAAGATTGATGTGTAGCTATTTGTGGGCAGAAAGTGCTTTGCTCCACTTATCCCTAAGCCACAAAAAGAATGCATATTTGTTTCTCTGAGAAATTACTTTGGTAAAATGAAAACTAAAAATCCCTCTTGTGATCATTAAACCAATATTAAGGATCTGTTCTCAGTTCTCCCTCCCTTGGCTGCACTCATGAACTTCTAAAACATGATATGATTGTATATTTATGGAATTTTTTTTTTTTTTTTGCACAATTTCTTCTTGCTATTGCATTTACTTTAGGAGTTAGTTTTCAAAACGGACAGCCTCTCTCTGGCATATTTGACTGCTGGGGGGTTTAGAGGGAAAAAGCCTCAGCCAAGTGAACCTCTCAAACCTTGACCTTTGCCTCTTTAACGCCCACACACACACTTTCAATCGTTCTCTCTCTGTCTGTCTCGGCAAGAACTCGCACAACACGCGGACGCGAACGCGTCCTCGGACAACGCGAATACATTTTGCAGCGCTTGCCCCGTCTGAAAATAAATAGATAAACAAATAAAGATGTAAAACACTTTGACACAGAAAAGGGAAAAAAGCTGCTAGAGTTGTTTTGGATATACTCACACACACACAGACGCCCACACACATGGAGCTCGCAAACACTCACACAAACACTCTCTGGCCAAGTGGCTGCGCCGCTGAGGCCGTGACCCCCCGCGCCCCCTTCCCGGCTCCTCCTCATGGGCTATCTGTCTGTGGGCCGATAGAGGACCAGCGAGGCTGGGGTCTGCGAGGGGCAGGAAGAGGACTGGTGATTAGGATTTGGGAGGTGAGGCGTCGGGGGGGAGGGGGGACGCCAGGAGGGGTGAGCATATCCCTGACCCTCTGTCCCGTTCCTGGCAGCCAGACCGCCGCTCCAGGAGGGAACAGAGGGAGGCCCTGCATGTGTTTGTGATGTTTCCACACCCACACAGCAGATAGTGGACATCCGCACTCACTCACACGCACAACACAGATTGATGGGATATTTAACCCAAGCTTGGCTGCCCGGACGCTGCCGGTCTGTAATTAAAGCTGTGCAGTGCAGCTTTGGTCTAAATTAAGTTAAACAAACAGCCACTGGACAGAATAACGTTTCATTTACTCTTTTCAGTGCAGCGCGCTTGCAAAAGTGTTCATTCCCCTCTTTTGTCACGTGACCAGAAGCTTCGTCGTACGTCCTTGGTATTTTATGAGATAGACAAACACAAAGTCAACTTCTTGAAACTTCATGACAGAGTACAATATTTTAATATGTGTGTACAAAACGCACGCAATTATTTTTTACAAAACGATATTCAAAGCAGATCTGCAAAAGTGAAAGCAAAAAAGGCTTAATAGGAACCAATGCTTTCAAAAAAAATGTGGATGTAGAACGGCGTTAATGGAACCATGCATTTCAGGTAAGGTTGTCAGTTCATAGGACAATCTTCTTGACAGCGAGACAAAGCAACCTAAATCTCTTTCTGCACTTAAAAGAAATGTGAAACCCATTATGATGAAGCAATGTGACTCTGAATAAGTCGGTGTTTGGTTGTTTGTTTTTTGATTACTGAAAGTCTCTGGAATAAACGTCAGGGCCGAGTAGCTAATTTTCTTTTATGTGACGAGGAGCCAGATATATTAAGCTTACACTTATTTGTGCTTTGTTTTTGTTTTTTTGTTTGTTTTTTTTACTTGAACTATTTATATGCATTACTGAGTGAACACAATAGAAAATAAAATGAAAAAAAAATGACCTTAAAAGAAAAGTGGGTCATCACCATGAAGGAAACATGCCTTTATAATCAGCTTATTTTTCTGTTACCACTAAGTAAATTATTAAGTGTTTTCAAAAAGCATATTCAATTACCTTTAGAGGTCATTTATATATATATATATATATATATATATATATATATATATATATATATGGAGGCTTATTTTGAAAAATAGTACTCTGTAGTGCTGACCTAAAGGGAATAGTCTTAAAAGTTTATGTCCAGGATATGTGGGGTCTGCAAGAGTTAAACCTTCCCTTTTTCTGACTGTGGACCTGTACAAGCCTTGAATTATGGAAGAGTCAGTCTAAATGATTCTCTCTGCAGACCTAATTGTTGTACATGAACATCAAAGCGTGTTCACGTGAGGAAACAATTTTGGTAAATATATTGTTCCCAATTACTCTAGTAAACTAAAATATGGAGAATGGGAGGAGGACAGAACATCTAATAACCCTTTTATATGATCTAGTTTCTTCTTTTTGCTGTCTGACGATGGCAGACTCAGTGTCTAGATTTGGTAGTGTGCGTATCGTCTGTGCGTAACTAGCCTACTGGTAAAGTTCTTAACAAGTTAAGTCTGCAAAAATGATTGATTCCGAGTTGAGAAAGAGGTTAGAGAAACACAGTAACTTTGTTGTTCATGTCTAGATCCATGTTTTAATTATCTATAGCTGGACGGACAAAGGGACGAATATATAACACTAAAAGAAAATAGTTTGTATTTGTGTTTTAGCAGGCTCTCATCAGTGTTACTGCCTCAGGTCTGAACATGAATCTTCAGAAAGACCTGAGGGCAGAAATGCTGAATATTTTAATAAAATTAAATAAATGCAAATAAAATTGGAGGAGGATTTTTTTTTTTTTAATCATCTTGAGAATATGTATTATGTCAAACATATTTTCCTGGTTGTAATTCAGCAGTTAGGATGTCTGTCGGCGGTATGACTCGTAGCTCGTTTGAAGCTAAGAACGAGCACAGTGGATTTTGGAGAACCTTGAGGACGGGAGTGTAGGTCGGTAACCCTCCGCCGTCAGCGCTGCCTCATTAACACGGAGAAGGCTGCTGTCACCCTCTCCTCCTGGCGATGCCATGTTCCAGGATGTGGCCTCGGGGCAGGGGGCGTTGGATCTGTATGTGTGTGGTTGCAGACGTGAGGCAGAGGGTTGGGGGTTGGGGGGGGGGGGCGATCCTATTTGTTTGTTTTGCCCTCTAGACGTGTCTGAGAGCAGATTAAAGGATTTGACTATCGGCGGGGCGGTGGCTCAGGAATGACTTCGACTCTTTGGCCATCCACATGAATCCCTAATGAGGAAGTCAAACAAGAAAAGGTTTCTTTTAAGCGAGAAATAGGCAGTGGGAAGAGATAGACGGTCAATACTGAAACTAATCGTACATCGGGATCTTTCTGCGTCGTCGTACATCCTGAACTCATCAGGGATGACCTCAGAAGATAAGTAAGTAAAAAAAAAAAAAAAAAAAAAACCAGCAAAAAAGACCACATCAGATTTTATTTATAGAAATTCACGCTGCTTGAGCTAAAAGTGTAGGAATGGACAGACTTGAAATGATAACATATACTCTGTATCTATTAGAGGAGCAAGACAAAGATAAAGTGATTACCTGAAAGAAGCAGTTTTCAGATGATGATTTCACTGAAGCTGTGCAAACCAGCCTGGCCTGTTGTGGAAAGTAATTCTCCTCTAAGAGTTGGCTGTGCTAAACGTCACTGTGGAGAAATTTTGGCTCACTTGTTTTTACTGAATTTTGCCAATTCCGTCATATTGGAGGATTCTCCATCACATTCAAGACTGCATTTTGACTTGAATGACCTTCATTTACTTTTCTTAATCCATTCAGAAGTGGATTTGCCGTTGTTGCGGGGATCATTTGCCTGATGCATAACCTGAGTGGAGTTGATCCTAAGGTCATCGCCTTAAGTATGAATATTTACCTTCAGGATTTTGTAAGTAGAGAGCAAAAATTTCTGAGTCCATCAATTACAACAAGTTTAGTAAGTCCCGAAGAAACCAAGCAGTCCCAGAACTCCTTTTCCCCAAAGCTCTTCCTCTGAGCTGTAGTCTCCAACTGAGCTCCTGCCTCCTCTAGACTAGCGGCAGCAGCAATTTGCAAACACCTGGTGGAACTGCGAGTCTGCTAAGTTCACCACCTGAACTACGTCGTCGTTCAAATCTCCTCAGAAAGGTTGTAAACAGAGAAGCACTGTTATGATGACGTGCTGAAGGTGGAGTGTTGTAAAGAGCAGCAGCTTCTTAAAGAGACGGAGGCCAATTTCAAAGCGTTAAATTCAGAAGTGAGGCGTTTTTTAAGTCATATTTGATATATATACAACACCTTTATAACAACTGAAAGTTACATGGTTTCTTGATTGTGCTATAAAATGACACTACATGCCTGAAAAATACATCATACCCCCCTTTTAAGATTTGTATTTCTATTTTCTTATAAAGCAAAACAGAAATACGATTGGTCAAATTGCCTTCAGTCAGACTGTCCCTTTACAGTTAATGAAAGGGTAATTTTCTGTTGTATAAAATTGTCAGCTCAGATTGATTAAAATTCTGATCCTACACTAACGACACAATTTGCTGGTCTTTTGTATTGTCACACTGCGTTTTGATGAATGAACCACAACAAAGCGCCATCAGCCGCAGCAGCAGGCCGCCACGCGCACATGCGAGGTTGGATGTCATTCTAAGGGGGTTAAGAGGAAAAGAGGTATTGGGCGAGGCACGAGGAGGTGGAGGAGTGAGTGGGTGCTACAGGGGTTGAAGGGGGGAGCATGTGCATAAACTGCAACTAAATAAAAAAAAAAAAAAAAGAACGCCAAGCATCAAATCTAACCGCAGGCGGACGAGACGGAGCCCGGGGACTACCGTGGTGTTGGCTCTTTTGTAATGTATATCAAGTTCACTAAAGGCCTTTTTCATCTGACGGGCCATTGTTAAGGAAAGCTCGCCAGCGTTCCAGTCCCCTCTTGACCCCACCCACCCGACACGGGAGCAGGTTGGCCTGCAATTGTTTTATGGAAATGCGCGCGGGCCTGGCCGGGTGTCTGTCAGGCGAGGATGGAAGAGCGGGTGGAGGGTGGGACGGCAGTGGGGAGGGGGTTCTGTGTGTGTGTGTGTGTGTGTGTGTGTGTGTGTAGGCGGGTGGGTTGGTGGGGGTGGATGTGACGCCGACCCCAGCCAATGCCCCTGACCCTGAGCAGATGGCGAGGCAGGGTCTCTCCACTGAGCCAGAATTAATAGCGTGTGCCATGTCACATTGTCTGAGACAGGCCTGACTAAACCCCCCGCCCTCCACTAACCCCACAACCCCCACCCTCTCATGGCTCCACTTCTTTCCTGATTTTTCAACCCCTCTTGCTTGCCCCCACTCTCTTACTCCTTCATCTCCTTCCTTACTTCCCAACATCTTTGCCTCGTCATCTCTTCACCGTTTTTCCAGTTTCTCCCAAAAAGCGCCCCCCCCCCACCTCCCACCACTCCATCCATCCCCTGCTATTTCCACAACCCGACATCCCGGGTTGTAGAGTCCTTGCATTTCCAGGCACTCGTATGCTCATTCATTCACTCATTCATTTATTCACGTGCATCTCATTCATGCCCCCCATCCCACCCTCTTTTTACAGCAACTCATTCACAGGTTTCCCCTCTCGCCAAGGCTTTATTGGAGGACAATTAAGGCACCTGCGTTTCTAAAGCTCCCCTGCTGAATGCCTGCCATCCCGTTTCCTCACCCGTCTGTTCACTCGGTCCTTTTGCTGCACACCCGCTCGCTTGTCCGAGCATCCGGCCCTCCTCGGTTTGCTCATGTACGGTGCTGCTGGCTCGGCCCCAGTCCCTCGCTATCATCCAGTCACGCCGCATGAATGTGGACAGAAGATCTGTTTTTGTTCAGCTTTTCCAAAGATGTTCCCTTGAAAAGTGTGAATGGATGCGATGCACGCTTTGGAGTCTTGCTGGTTTCATCAAAGCAGTTTCAGAGTTGTCAGTTATTGCAAACTCCGCAGATGCTGGCCCAAGATGTCGAGGTGAAGCCAAAAATAGAATCAACAGTCTTCAACCGTACAAAAAACCCTGATAACACCCATGAAAATTTTGCTTAAGAAAGGCACAATCTGCATTTTCTGCTTTTGTACATTTTGCAGGTGCTCCTCACCTCCAGCTTTTGCTGCATTTACGGCCTCACGACTTGTGTTTATAACCTACAGGTTAAAGGAAAAGCAAGGATTGAAATAAATCTTCCATTAGCACTGGAGCTGGAAGCTCACTCTTGGTCCAGGATAAAATTCACATTTTGCACAATTTTGTACTTCCACTTGGGTCCAAACTGCTTCCAAAAACAGCCCAACCACTTAAGAAAGAAACACCCAGCCATTTTTTGTCAACAAGCTAATGTTTTGTTGTCTGGAAGTTTACCATCTTCAAAAACCTCCAGAATGTCGTCTCAGAAATCTGCAGGCAGCCCCAATGATAGTATAGTCGGTCACCTAGCAACCTAACTGGAGCCATCGCATGGCTGGTCAACTGGTTTTACTGCTGTATGTGCAATGGCTGCTGGAAAAGACAAGTGTTTTGTTGTTGAATTAGCATCCAGAAACTACTTGCTGCATTCTTGTTGGTTGTGCAGGAGGCTCTATTTCTGCTTTTCAAAGATGTAAGGTTGCATAATTGCATGTCTGTTAGCAGCCATTTTCAAGTGTGAGTGAAAATGTTTAGTTGGGGGTTTAGGAGCCTGGCCAGCAACAGCTTTTTAGGATTTAAAGTGACCAGAGGCCTTTAAACAGCTCATTAGGAATGGAACTCAAAACAGGCAGAACTGAGCTGGCTGAAATCTTATTATCTAAGAATTTGTGCCAAAAATGTAGCAAACATTAACTGATCACCTCGAGTATTGAACAGGAGATTCATCATGGTGCTGCAGTTGACAAATCTGCTTCACCTGCATGATGTTGTCATGTCTCTATGAAACAAAATATGCAAGGAATGTTTCTGATACTTTGTGAAATCAATAACAAATCATTTAAATAGTTCTGGCAAGGTGTGAACGATGTGGCAAATACTTTATTTAGCAGGTTTTAGCAAATGGATGCATATGCTGCTCTTTTTCTTGATGGTCACACACCGAGAAGAACGAGAAGAAAGACGGAGTTCAGCAGGTTTTTTATTTATTTGAAGACAATGAACGGGTGAGGACTGATCGTCGCTTTTATTGCACCACTGAACCATGGCTGACACCATTTAAAATAATAATTATTTTGAAAACCCCCTTATTAAAATAGGATTTCTTGACTTAATTGGTTGGTTTTGACTATTAAAACCAATAAAGGCTTCAGTAATATTTACTTTTTGGCTCTTAAATGACAGAATAATAGAGACCCTCAAGTCTTTTTTGTGCTGTGTGGATATAAAAAGTAATTCCTCCATTTAATAAAGTGTTGCATGTGTTTGCATGTGTTTATGTCCCATTGGCTGAGTGTCAGGTGGCGTAAATGAGGTTTGGGACTGTTAAACCGAACGCGAGCGCAAAGAGGAGGAGGTCAGTGTTAAAAAGGTCAAAAGGTCGATGTCGGCCTGTGGCCTCAGCGACAGCTGCTAAGTCAGCTGACCACCTTCGAGTGGAAAATCCAAAGAGAGACAAGTCTCGCTCGTCTAGACACGAAACCAGAAATATTGGAAATAGTCTTTTGAAGCCAGAAAAACTCTATTTTAACTTGACCTCCTTCCGCCTATAAACCAACCTTATTACCTTGAAAAAAAAAAAAAAAAAAAAGCCCCGTGTTTTTCCCCGTGCTTTCCACTCATTTGGAAGCGTCTCGCTTCGTGCCCCGTGGGCTACCTCCACCTCCTCTCTGGGGTGGGAGACACCGTTGGGCCAAATGTGGTGATGTCACCAATGTTATTTTCAAGAAGGGAGTGAGCTCATTGGCTGGAACCACACAGGAGCTGCCGTCCAAGGGTCAGAGTGGAGCGGCCAAGCGCTGGCCGGCAACTGCATCGCGCCTGGGGAAAGGATACGAGACCAGTCGTGTTTCCTACCTGTGCAGACAGTAGATTCATGGTGGCCACACGGTGCCTTGTAAAAGAATTCACACACTACGGTTAACATTTTTATCTAGGAGAATATAGAGAATAATCATGAAGAGGAAGTGAAAAAGGGATTTTTTTTTTTTTTTACATATAAAAATCTAAGTAACTATTGCATGAAACCAGCTTTTGTTACAATTCATTTAATCTCAAAAATACTTTATACACGCCAAAAGGGAAATTAAACATTTTGTCATCCAATTATCTTCAAAGAGACCACAGCGAATGGTTATGCTAATCCACTTCATTTGCTTTTGCTGCTCCTGTTTTGACCGTCTGGTCAGAAGTCGTTTCCTTCCTCTGCATCCATGTGGCCTCCGCTTCCACTCCTCTGAGATTTGGGGTCGTAGTTCAGTTATTATTTGAGCTTTTGAGATGCTAATCAGCTGCTCCCAGATGTAAAAACAACACCTTGCTTCCCTGGTTATGCGTCATAACAACTGTCAAAAAGTAAAAAAAAAAAAAAAAAAAAAAAAACAAGAATCAGCATAATTTTCTCGTTGTCATTCTTAAACATTAAAAAACAGAAGAAAAGAAAGTAAATTCCTCTTAATCCTGGTGGAGATTTTGTAGGATTGATTGTGTTTCCAGCAGATGTTGCATTGAAGCAGTTTGTTTTGGATTATGGTCTTGCATGAGTTGTAACTTGAAAGAAGCTGCTATCCAGTTAAGCTAAGTTTAATTTCTGTCTGCTTCCATTATAACACCAACGTGTTGCCCGGGATGCAACTGCACATTTAATCAGACAAAACTCGGTGCGTTTTGAACATCCACCCAGAGTGAAACGGGATAATTCCTGCGATTAGTGGGCTGTTTTTCTTCAGCTACCAGCAAACAAAGGGTTGAGATGAATGTAGGGTCTAACTTTCTAAACAACCACTGAAAGGTCTGCATTTCTGCTCCTTTCACGTTGTCAGCAAACACTCGCAGAGGAAAAGTCTGACCCCACACTGTGGTTTGACTGCAACCAACCGCAAGAAAGGAAGCAGCAACTTCTGAAAAAGGAAATAACAGAACTGCTAGAGGTTGACCAGGTAAGGTTTTAGGAGAAAAAGATTGAAAAGAATGGAAGAGAATAAAATACCAGGAGTAAAAGAAGCATAAAAGTATGCATATTCAAACTCGGGGTGCACTGATTGGGCAACCGACTTATCAGATTTTCTTGAGTTTGGGCGATCTGTGATCGGAAAATCCCATCCACCGATCTTATCTACCTCATCCAAATCAACCACAGCCCTCTTTTGGTCTCCCGTGGGAGAGTTTTGACCAGCCCACCAGGTCATGTCTGACCAGGTCATCCCACTGTTACCTATATTTAGCAACATTTCAGACACAGCAACTCCCCATCGACTGGAACATTGACAGGTAAGGTAGATTTTGTAATCCAGTGCTTATTACCCCCACTTTCTAATGCAACCATGGGCAACTGCAAATATGGTTTTGATATATATATATATATATATATAATTTCCCAAGATGACTTAAAAAACCCCAGAAGCTAGTGAGTTTTGGCTCATATCAGTCAGCGTCAACATCTTTATTTATGAAGGTAGTTGTTGGGAATTTAAATCAGTTTTTCATACCTGGAGAACAAATTTCACAAGAGCTTCTGAATCTATTATGTCTGCGGATATTTTTAAAAATAAAGTACATCCAGAGGGCTGCCTCCGTGCTTTCCTTGACGGCCCTTCTTTCTATCCGTGAGTGCGTCCACGAGGGTCAGAGTGGGCAGGAAAGAGAAGGAGAAAGAAGAGAGCTTCGCCACAGGAGGTCGGTCAGGGCTCTGCGCCAATCAGCTTCACACGCACACACACACACGGAAACACACAGCCTGCGGCGCTGTGCCCTCTGCAGTTGATGCCTGCAGGCGATCTGACCACTCGCCGCTCCCACAGAAACTCCGGAGCAGACGCAAAGAGAGAGGGGTGAAGTGTAAGACGAGGGGAAGAGAGGAATGCAGCAGGAAGAGAGACGTGCAGATAAGGTGGGAACAGGCTGATAGGGATGGATGCGGCGAAACAGATTGACGGAGGACGGAGCGGTGTGGCAGTAAACGTGCGGAAAAGAGCTGGGAACATTGTGAGCTGGTGTGTCAGGGCAGGGAGCTGCAAAAACAGAGGGAACGAGAGGAGATGGAGGAAGTCATGGAAAAGTAGCGTTAAGAGGAAAGAGTTTCTTCAGGGATGGTGGAAAATGGATGAGATAAAGAAGTGCAGGCAGGGGGAAGTGTTTGTGTCAAAGAGGCAGCGAGGACAAAAGACAGCAAGACACAGAGCAGCAGAATGGCAACTAATCGGATTTACATCCGGTGGTTTTAACGTTCACAAAGTATCTTTTCATTTTAACTGACCAGCAGATCAACGACACAAACGAGTATGTCAGCGAAAAGAGGGTTTGCTTTTGCACTTGTTATATCTTATGTTCGACGACGTGGAAAAGTCTTTGCCTCCCTTGAGATTTCTGCTTTTGCTTTGTTTTCACACCCAAATGTTTCCAAATGTAACACAACAGACCATCTTCAAAAGTCTGGGGTGCTTTGGGAATTTTTGCCCAAAGCACCCCAGACTAACCATTGTAATAGAAAACATTTATTTGGCTGGCTAGGCAACGAGGTCTCAAAAAGCAGCACATCACCCACCATTTAAAGGGACAGATCACAAAGTCATCGACATAAATCAGTCTGAAAATGATTACAAACCCATTTCTAGGGCTTTGTGACACCACTGGACCACAGACAGAGACAGAGAGAGAGAGAGAGAGAGAGAGAGAGAGAGAGAGAGAGAGAGAGAGAGAGAGAGAGAGAGAGAGAGAGAGAGAGAGAGAGAGAGAGATTATCCACCAATAAAGTAAGCACGGAACATTGGAGAAATTTCCAGGAGCGGCTGAACGGCTGAAATTACTCCAGGCAAGGAACGTCCAGGAGGTCAGGAAAGAAACCAGAATGACATCGAAAGCACTGCAGGCCTCACTATCAGATGGATCGTTGCAGTGCTTGGTAGCAAAGAGGCCGTAGAATGCCAGCAGTCGTCTCACAAAACCCTCTAAGTTTTCAGACGTGACTCCAGCAACTGGCGCCTTCCTCCAGCAGCCATTGTCCACGATGCTGCGTTCAGCCTGGACAGGTCAAGAATCCGTCGAGGTGACGGTGTAGGACAGAGGACCTCTCTATGTTACATCATATTGATCCCATGGGGAAACAAGATGCCCTAACTAAGGAAAGGTTCCTACTCTGGTTATCTCACAATAGCAAACTTGATTTAGGAATGGTGCCAGGAATGTCTTTTCTGGAAAAATGACTGATTTTTCATTAAACATTAAAGCATGAATTTTTCAAAAGGTTTCAGTGAGAAACAATACTATCACAGAATATATATATATATATATATATATATATATATATAT
>VMRN01000065.1:2317862-2367272 GCA_010277015.1 Poeciliopsis turrubarensis
TAAGGGTTTTTTTTAAACGTGGCCTACACAGGGACTGGCTCTTTTCTTAGTCAGACTAATTTCTAGCCAGAGTTTAATCTCTAATTATTGGTCTGATTTATTTGTCAAGCCACATGGATCACTATCAACCCCAGCAGCCTTTAATTTCAAATGATTTTCACTTGTCAACCATTTGAAACCAGCTTAAATGTTACCACCGTGTGTCAGTGCGGCGCGATGTGGAGCAGTGACGTGGATGAAAGTCTCCGTTGAGCTCACATTCGCATTTCTGTGGTATCATTGTTTCCACCTTAACAGACAAATAGCAAACAGCGGTGGTGGAGAGCTTTAGCGGTCATTATAGTTTCCTCAATGGGCCTATAAATAAGAATTGAAGCAACGGGTGAGCTGCTGGATTGCAATCTGCGAGCTTTCCACTAGGCGTCACTGAATCGCACCGTGTCCAAGGTGACAATCTTGAAGAAACAAAACATTTTAGCACATCATTTGAGAAATAAACCCCCATCAGGACGTGATCGTTGACAGAAAGCCCAGTGAGCTGTGCTCAAAGACGGATTTCCACTGCAAAACCGGTTATCTGAACAGATTTCTTGAATTATGGGTATTGGCCTCAAAGAGGCCTCTCTCCTCCAACTTCACCAGTGTCCAAATTGCACTCAAATTCGCATAGCATGACCTCCAACTAAGACTGTCGACAAATAACAAAGCTGTTGAACCTTTACCAAGCGCACTAAAACCAACTGGAAGAGAGCTTTCTCTTTTCAAACAAGCGTCAACGTGGAGCTGAAAACCTGTAGCATTTGTAGCTTTTGGCTCTGAGTGAAATCAGTCAAGGAGATTTATTATTAACACACACAGTCTTGATGTTTTACTTAATGAGGTCACCGGCGAGATTGCTCTGAACATCTGCTTCTCGTGCTTTAAAAGTTGGGCTAAAGTAGGCGCACCACCTTCCGCGGAGCCTGAAACGGTGCGAGTGACCACATGAAATTAATCGAGGTGCATTACAAATCAGCAAAGAAGAGTAAGGAGAAGCTAGCTCTTGGTACATTTGAACCTCGACAACGGTAACGTGATGACAGGCTTTTGTTTTGCTGTTGCTTTCACTTCCATTTCTGCGGTGCGGAAAGCGGCAGCAGGACAGGCAGGCCGGCACAAAGAAAAGAAGGTCTGTGTCGGTGCCAGAGTGAGGTGTAAGGTTTCCTGAGTCTTGTTTTCCTGACTTAGGGCTCCTGTTAGCCCCCTCATCCATTTCCCTGCTTACAAACTCGCGCACACACCGTCGCACACACGGCGGTGTGTGCTCCCCCTCAAATCTCTCGACATATCTCTGGAGATAGAGGGTTTTTTTGGAAAACTGAGCCTGGTTCCCCTGGGCGATTCCCAAACTTGGTCTCTGGTTACACCGCCGCGTTCCAGAGTGCAGTTCCTCAGCGGCGGGCCTCGTTTACTTAGGGAGACCCTTCTCTCCTCAAAAATGCTGCACAATCAATCCCCAGAGAACCTAATCTGTATTATTGGAAACCTGCTCCTATCGCTCTCCTTCCAGCTAAATATTATTAGAAATAGATATGATAATTAGCTGCAACAAATATGTGGAATAACACTGGGGAAGCTCAGCGTGCTCTCAACTTTGGCAGTATAAATTTATGTTAATTTGAGAAGTGTCCACATGTAGCTGTTGGCTCAGAAGTGCACGAGTAAAAGCAGAAAGTTCAGTGACGGTGAAAGCTTAGCGTGACCGACGTTAATGTTTGGTGAAAGTGACTAAAAGCTTCTAAACGATCCATCAACTTTTTGGCAGTGAATACGACGCGTAGCTTCCACGTTGTAAAAATTGATTAATGGATCTAAACGATGCGTCGACTTTAGAGGACAGATGGTTCAGTAGTCTTGAGCCGATCCCTCTTCTAACTTCCTGCAGCGGCTACTTGTGCTACCGGCGTAAGATGTCTGCCAGCTTGGACAAAAAGTGGAGATTCAGTTTTTAGAGCATCTTGGTTGAGCAAAAATAATACTTCATTGCTGTTTCAGTAAGTTTACTACAGATTGCAGTTTTTGCGCCCCTACAAAGACCACAAGGGGGCAGAAACCCAAGCAACCCCCCACTTCATGTGCTAATTAACACAATTAAATACAGAGATCTGTTTGAAATGGGCTGCAAGCTCTTAGATTTAATACTAAACACATCTCTTGAAACTCCAGCTCCTAATTGTAGCACTAATACTTTATTGCCATTCAAATTGTATTTCTTCCTGAAGCTCTTTGGTGAGTTCTACGACAAATTACCTGGTACCTTTGAGGAAAGTAACCAGTAAATTCCATGAACGTAACTCAAAGGTTTCTGGAAAGGTTTAAGGACAAATGATCCCAGAAAGTAAACACGTGATCAGGATGGCAGTTGGCAAATTCAAGTAACTTCAGAGTTTAAGTGAAAGCACCTGGTTCCGAGGAAGATCCGGAAAGTCCGTGTTAAGGTCTCAAAACAGTTCATGAGTCCAAGGAACATTCAAGAATCTGACCTGTGAGGTACATTAAAGTCAACTCTAGATTCTGAGAAAGCCTGGGCTGAAAAGTCAAATATCCAGAGTCATCTATCGTCAAAATGTTTGTGGCTTGTGAGAAAGTGCATCAAAGCTCTGTGCTGCTCTCGGGTTTGGATTCGGGTGATTGCTTGCTGTAAAGCTTGAGGTGTCTGAGGGGAAACATTTGCCCTCTGACCCCAGTGTGCTACAGAATCTCACCGACAAGGCAAGATGTTGTTCAAACGCTCGCAAACTCGCGCGTCCAATGAAAGGTGTCATTTTCATCACATTTTCTGGAATAAATTTGACTGGAGTTTGTTAAACATGGAGTTCTTTGCAAAACCATTTGATCACCCATATTTTTTATGATTCTAAGGAGTCATGCTTATATTCTAGAGTTGATAAATAGCTCTCTAGTTTATGTAAAAAAAAAAAATTTAAAAATCAGCATTTTTCGTTGGACTAGTTGTTATTTGTGCCTCTTCATGTTCAGAGTATGTCTCTCTCTGTTGATCCACTCAACTCTGACCCGACCTGGAAAGCATTCTGGTCCTTTCCACACCAGCATGAAGATTTATTTATTTATTTTTGCTGCATTTGAACCTCTTGTTGAAATGCACGGTTTGGGTGACAAACCGTGCAAATTATTTGACATTCATACAAATACTTTGTAAAATTAAGATTTCTTGAAGTGAAAAGAAAAAACGTTCTGGCATATTCTGCATGCTGCATACTGCTCCGTGGAGCATGTTTTGTCTGAAAGTAAGGGAAGTCAGATTCGTGAGCGAAAGTGCTCAGGAAAACAAGGGCCACCATTGCTTTGGCCATATATTTTTGCTTATTCAGCCTAGAACAGCCTTAGCCGTGCCTTTTCCTTCCAGTTTTTTTTGTTAATTTTTGTTAATTTTTTTGAAATTGTTAATCTTGACGCATTCCCCTCTCACAGATGTTACAGCGAGTAATATTAGAAAATAATATCTGTTTTTTCAAGTTGTGTAGCTGAAGCAATGGACCACTGAGGTGTTGGCACAAAACAGAAAACACTTTAGCAAGCAGTTTGTCAAAAAAAAAACAAAAAAACAAAACTACTACTAATTCCATTTCTTTCAATTCTCATTCTTTCAAATTTCACACATGTGAGGGTATTTCAGGCCCTACTGAGTCCTGCAGAGTTCTTGGCTGAAAACCTGGCAGACAGTAGATGATCATCTGGACTATTAAAAAAAGTCTGTTTCTTTCTGGATTCTTTGTCTCTTTCTTAATGGCACTACTTAAGCACAGCCTCCAGAAGACATCACTTTGGTCAAATGGTAATTAAAAAGCAGCCAAAACCCAAAGAAAAACACTGAAAGAACTTCTGATTGGAACCAGGTTTGCGCGTTAGACGAAGGACCGACTCAAGCTGGAGTATAATTACCTTGCATAATGTCCCATTGACTTTATGTCTCCCCAGTGTTCAGTGACAAACGGGAAGAATCCTCATGCGAGACGAGGTTCAAGAGGGTCAAATGAAGGCACCCCATGCAACAAAACACTTTGCTATATTTGACACGATCCACATCGCATACCGTTGGCGGCGACGGCAGATGGACATCACTGCGCTGTAGAAATCCAGAAGCCACAAGTACAAGTTGGTTTTCTTCCTCCTCGCCTTCCCCAAAGCCAAACCGCTCCGTCTGAGACTCGGCCCCTCTCCAAATGATTCAGTCAACCATCCACCCACAAAAGAAAACTGAAACAAAGAGAGAACGCAGCACACTTAGCTTATACTTTTCAAACCACACGGTCGAGATCCCTCTCTGGCGCGTGCGCACACACACACGCACACACACGCCGTATTTACTCATCCGGATACAGGTTATGTGCGCACATGTATTGTATTACACAACGTCTTGTTCATGGTTTCGTCTCCATCCGCACAGACACATGCTCTGTCTTTTCCTAAAGCGAGGCCCAAACACAACATCGATCCACCGCAGATCTCGGTCCGCTTCAAGCCCCAGACCTGGACTGGGATGACATCATTCCAGTGTCACCCCCCCCCACACACACACACACACAACTCCTTCCTCTCTGTCTGCAGCCATCCTGCTCTAATAAAAGCCCCCATTCCAACACAAATCAGCCATCCTTGTTCCTAATGACAGGGTACAGCTAAGTGATGCCAGGAGGGCAGGAGAGCTGGGGGTACTTTGGTCTTGGATTCTGCCCACAGAGGAATCCTCCCTGAAACATGTGGTTTGCTTCTCTCTTCCTCTCCCTCTTCTGACTGGAGCTCAAACCGAGGGATGGATGGATGAGGAGACCAGGGAGCGGGGAAGAAGGGAGACCACAAAGTAAGCTCGCAGCCCAAAAGGAAGAGATCATTTGCAGCTCAGGTGGGATATGATGGCGCTTTCATCTCGGGGTGGCTTTCTCCTGTGGAAAGCCATTAAACAGCGGAAGCGTAACCGTAGGACAAACTATAAGGATGAGGTTTAAATATGCAGCTCAATCGTTTTTGCAAATTTCCTCCTGACATCAGGGCATATGGGTGCTATTTAATCCCGTGGTTAGGTTTTGGGTTATGCACATGACATGACCGAGGTTTATTTTTAACGCAAGGCTGCACGTAAAGGCAATAAATGGGGGAAATAATGAAGTTTTTCAGCAGCGGTGGAGCAGTGGATCTTTTTCCGAGACCTTAAAGCAATACAGATGGATAAAATAGTAGGATTTCCTTCGAGTGATTTATGAACCTGTCCTCTGCAGCTCTCTTTAAGGGGAGGTCGATCCGTTAAGTTATGTGTTCACGGCCTAGTCCAAACCCAGACGCAGGTGAGGCTTTACCAGTAGTTTGAAATCAGTTTTAAATTGTGGCCTCAATTGATTTGGAAGTAAATTTCAAAAGAATTTTATTTTTGTTTTTTATTTGAAGATTGGCTGTGTATTAATTAGCAGAGCTAATTAATACCCCTGCTATTAATTAGCAGGGGTATATTTAAACATCAAAGGACAAACATATACTGACTTTAAAGGACAAGATTTTAGAAGTTTTTTTTTTTTTTTTTTAACAAAACTAAACATTCTCGCCAAATATTAAAAAAAAAATAACGATTTTGCAAATCCCAACCTGTGCTTTGGAAAATCTCAGATCAGAGTAGAATAACTTCTCTGTTCTATACGTTTGGGTTTTTTGCTCATCTTTTTCTAAGATAATCTTGATGTTGAAAAATTGTAAAAATGTTTCCTTTTCAAGTTTTTACTTATAAAACTAAAGTTTCATGAATCTCAAGTATGAAAACATAGTACATCTACATCCAGCTAATCACGTCGTCATGCTGTTTCTTTTACTGGAGTAATAATTATAATAAAAACAATACATTTTTCTTGCATAACACTTTTCTAAGCACTCAAAGACACTTTGTAGGGTTAGGGTTAGGGTTAAGCCCTTCCAGCATCAAGTCAAATTACAAACAGAACAATAAGTACAACAAACACCGACATACACAGCATGTTTTAAAAAAAGGCACAAAAGAAATGAAGCAAAGCTAAGACGCTGCTTGATGAAGTTTTTGGTATTTTATTTTGAGCAAAAGCCTGATAAGATGGGATTGTCTACAGAAACCAGAAGACACTTGGTGAGAGGAAGGAGACTAAAAATGTCAAGCCAACAACCTCTACCTGAAATCTAAACTGCTACTTTTTAGCAATCTTTTGCGTTTTCAGTCACTGTTTTGTTCATCTCTCACCGCTTCTTCAAACCGAGTTCGCTGTGACTGCTGCCTGCTCCAGGAAAAAACACTGACGACCAACGATGACTCTACATAACCCAAATGAAGTAAAATATAACAAATAAAGTTATAGCAAGACGTCTTGCGTCCTGAAAGCCGGGTTCAGGTCAGGCCTCGGGTCGTCTGAGATAAGACCAAAAGCAGTCTCATGTTTGCCGAAGCCAGTTTTAGTTACCGCCTCTTTCAGAAGCGCAGGAACCAGGTAGAAGGTAATCCAAGGCGAGCCCCGTATCGAGTCAATCAGATCAAACAGCTCACTAATTAAATCTCAAGTTCGAGCTTCTCAAGAACTGGAAGCTACGCCGGCAGGAGTAATTACAGTTCAGTCTTGCAACGCAATCCTGAAAGTGGCTCGGGTTCACATCACCAACAGCAGCACGCCACTTTAAATAGGACAAGGTGATATTTCAAATACTGCCGACCTTCAGCCACTGAGCAGATGTATTACTTCCAATTTGAGAGGAGAAAACAAACACCGATGGTTTGGCAATGAACGGATATTTGGTGGTCAGAACCAGGAACGTGGTTCCGATATTTAGCAACTGTACAACTCCAAGAATTATAATAGTAATAAAAAAGTTTATTTTTCTGTCCTGGCCTTCATGGATTGAATAATTTCAAGGAAAAGACAGTTGACCAGAATTCAATTAAACGTCAGAAGAAACCAAACCTGGTGGTGGGACCAGCCGATCACAAATTTCTTCTGCCGATCAGAAATTTAAAGGAGCCCTGGAGCACACGTCTGCAAGCTATTGTTTTCTTTTCTGACACCGATCCTCTACATTTGCTCATCTCCTGGTAACCTACCAACATTGTGTCCAATGGGCTGCGGTGGGCAGCAGCTTCCTGACAAACTTTTCTGAGGATGAAAAACCCCAACAAGCTTCGTTTTACTCACACCAAACAAAACTGCCACATGCTCTATGTGAAGTATTTGTTCTCCCTCCATTCCAGCTTTATCCTCCAAGAAATGTTTAGATTTTGTTCTTCAGCACTTTGCCTTTTTTTTTTCTCCCCTCGTTAAATTCCAGTCTAAACAATAAAAAAAACAACAAAAAAAAAAAACGTAGAACTACACCCAAAAGCTTGTCAAGTGTCATGTTTTAATGTGATAGAAAATAGAGCACCAGTTAGCAACATGCTTGCTTTTTTTTCTTGCGTTTCACTAAAACATGGTTGTCGTTCCGCACTTATACTGTTGCGTAACATGATAGAGCCGATCTGTTCTGCTGATTTCCAGATAATTGAAGCGTTCTTTTATTTGTCTGACAGATACGTAAGAAAAAGAAGTGGGGGGGAAAAAAAAAACCAAAAAAAACCAAAAAGAAAACCCCCAAAAATCTCCGGGGCTGTTTTCTTCAAGATTGATGCAGTTGTTCCCGTTCGGCTGAAACAGATGTCAGCCACTGGCTACAAATCCAGAATCGAGAGTCATTTTCTCCTCTCGTTTGTAGGCATTCCTCCATCGTCTGCTACTGCCAGCACAACCACTGACTTTAACAACCTGGCAAAGAAAACGTTCAACTGAAACAAATACAGCGGTCAGAGGCAGACAGGGGAAAGCAACTACAACTTTGTTCCTGCAACGAGTCTGCGTCTGACATGTTTGGGGATCGGCGTTCGTGCCGAATGAATTTCTATGCAATGAATTTGTTATAGTCAAGTTTTACTTGACAATGCCACAGTTCGACGTCTGCTTCGAGCTGAACTATGATCCTTTGTTCGATGGCGGATGCCTCTCGGTGCCTCGTCGCGTGCACGAGCATCAGATCCGACCAATCACGGGCAAGAACCGCTTCCTGTGCAGGCCACGTGTAAACGCGCTCGCCGGTTTAGCCACGACGCTGACGGCCATCCTGAATCTTTGTTTTTATGGCTCTACAATGTTATGTTGAAAGAGTCTGAATCGGTTTCGTATTTCTTTTGTTTCTTATATGAATTATGTTTTGTTTTGTTTTTTTAGATTTGGATTTTTTTTTTTTTTTATAATCCATGATTAGTTACTTGTAAAATCTTTTTATTGAATAGAAAGAATGAAACAGCTCCAGTAAGGAGGAAGGTTTGTCCACCAGAATAATTTGCTCACTTGTTGATCTAATTCTAGAGAATGTGGCAGAATAAATAGAATCCATTTCTCTCATTGGCTCCCAGTGTTCTTGAAGAAGGCCTCCGATTGGCTGATCGGGCTCTCTTGACGACTCCTTCCTCTCTCTTTGACATTCTCCTGTTTTCTGGGCTAAATTCTGTAGCAGTTTGAGCAAATTTTAGATCAACTCTACACCATGGTTACAGATAGACTTACCATTCACTCATGTCTTAATGAAGTTCAATCTTAGGAGGAAAATAAACTCTGTTGCTCAGCAGGGAAGCTTTGGTAGCAGGCAGAATTATCTTTGTACTGTCTTTGCGTGTCTCTCGACTCAGTCAAAGACCGATAGCGAACATAGGTCAGTGTGATAATCATAAATCATCCGTTGCATAGTATTTTTGTTGGATTAAAAGGAGTGGTTGTGATCCTGATTATCTGTGCAGCATAATGTATCTTCTGAATGTTACCGCATCATTTTTCTTTTCCTCTTGTAATATTAGCCGGTCATGTTTGTTTTCGTCTCTCGTCCTTGGATTAGTCATTAAAGCGTTTTGTTTCCAGGCCCATTCAACCGCAGACTGTGACGATTTGAACTTCCATCAATTTTTCTGCTAAGAAGAAAAAAAACAAAAAAGGAAAAACGACAAGTTTTTTACACGGCCATTAAACTTCAATGGAAAACTGAAACAAAAGATTTGTGAATCACCGCTTCGTTGTCGCGTTGTTCCAGCAGCAGATGAAGTCAGACATTGAAATCTCATCTGCGAGGCTCCGACCAAGACGAGCCTTTGGGGAGCCGAGTCATGAAGCAGCCAGTCATCATCTTCACTTTCATTCAGCTTCACTCGGCTTTCCACACCATCCAAGCATCTGCAATTTTCAATACTTTTTTTTTCTTTTTTTTTTTTTTTTTTTTTTTAACATTACCTGAAGAAAAATGTCCTATAACTGTAACAACAACAACAAAAAGAGCAAATCTTTCTGTGACAGAATCACCAATGATGAAATACTTTTGGGGTTTTGTTTTTTTTTATTTATTTTTTTGCTGGCATGCAGGACTAACAGCTGCACACTGAACACCACACTCACTGTCTGGATGATTCTCAGACCTCCTGCTCTGTCTTACAGCTGTCAGGAAAAAAAAAAAAAAAAAAAAAAAAAACACAAGACAGTTGTTCCAACATACATGACAATCACAATAAGTGATTCCTTACAGATTGCTAACGTGAGATTTTTTTTTTAGACTATTTGAAATTAACTCGATCTTGTTGAATTAAATCTGGACGTCAGCTAGAACCAGAGCTGGTTTAGGTTTGAGATCAGCCACATTTACAGGCTTTTCTCTGCAAAACCTGTCATTGTTCTGGGTCAGCTCCTCCAGGACGCCCTTAACTCCCACGACATGGACACACTGCAGCACTGCACGCCTCCTCTTCTTCCTCCTCCTCGTCCTCCTCTTGCGTTTGCTCGAAAATGCAACACGGAGTCAAACGCAGCTCGACGCGCAACAACTTATTAAACTGGCTCAATTCAGGGACAATTGAATCTCCTTCTACTTTTGCATATGTTTTGTGACGTTTCACCCACAAACTCCAGCGCACGGAACCGCTTGGGGGTTTTAGATGACAGAACGAAAAAGTGTCTCATAAAAGCAGGTGGGAAATGACGTGGATTTCAAAATTCTTTATAAATGAAAATGTGGAGTGTGTTTTTATTCCGCCTCTTCTAGCTAATCTTCTGCGTTATGTTTCCAGCAGTACGGAAGAGGCAGAGACTGATTTTTTTTTTTTTTTTTTTTTTCCCATTTAGGTTCTTTTAGACTGAAAGAAATGTATTTCTGACGAATTCTCATTTCGATTTAGGACTGGACTTTGACTAGGACATTCTAACATTTTTATTTGAACTCAGTTGCACATCCCCTGGATCGTGAGTTTGATATTTCTATTATTATTTTTATTATCGTTGATGTTAGTCTTGTATTTTTCTTCTTTTATCACTTTACAACCTTTATACCTGATTCTGCAACAAATTCTACTTCTCTGACCAACCTTTCAGTTCAGATGGACGATTGTGTTTTGGTACTTTTTTTTGTTTTTTCCATTTTTTTTCTCCATTTTTTTGACAGTAGACTGACAGGAAAGAGGGCAAGGGTCGCCGGGCCCGGGAGTCGAACCCACGACCTCCCCTTCGAGGACTGAGGCCTCCAAACGTGGAGGCGTCCTAACCCCCTTGTGCGGCCGACTAATAATTAGACATCAGGTGGGAACTTACTGTTCTGTATTTTATTTACGGTTATCAGAGTAAAGGGGGCTGAATCAGACGCATGCCGTGGTTTTCAAATTTGCATTCGCAAAATTAAAAGCAGAGAAGCACGGACTGTTTCCCGTCCGCTGAGGAATCGTCCTCCCCTTCGAGTCGGTCAAGTCAGATCAAACCCACCGTCGTCCGTGGCAGCAGCAACGCGACACGCGAATCGCTTTTAACGGGCATGAATCACGCAGAGCCAAACGTTTAATCATCTGTCTATTTGAACCCGTGAGGCCGAACGAAAACGCCGTGACTCACTCGGTCCTGTTGCACGCTGAGCTAAACTAAAACATGACTCTGGATGTCACGTTAGATCATCCCCGTTGCACATTTGACCGTTTATTTTTATTGCACAACACACTGTTAACGAGCTCTGCGAAACGCCGCGCATGACGTTGTGCTCCTAGAATAATTCTTAGGCCCTGTTTTGAAGGAGTCTCTCAAACTGAATGGAAGAAGAGGAAGAAAAAAAAAAAGTGTTCTGCCAGGAAATATGAATGAAAACAGCTCCACTAAGAATAATAACAATAATCATAATATATAAAAAAAAAAAAAAAAGAAAAAGAAAGAAAGTAGTTTCGAGAGCTTTCCACATTTTCTTTTAAGTGAGTGATGACTTTGATAGGCTGCAGAGTCGTTTAAGCGAACGCATGTGTCAGGCATTAAGGTGGCAGATGAATCATGTCCACTTCTCCCTCCACTCTTCTCTCTTCCTGGCCCTTTTTTTTTTTTTTTTTTTTCGAGAGCTTTTTGGAAAAGCATAACGTGATCGCTTACAGCTCTGGCCCTGGTTGTCGGTAACCCTGCCTAAATCAACAGCCGGCCTGCAGTTCTGGTGCAAAAAGACGTTTTAAAGATTGTAATGGGCCTGTAAAACGGAAACCTGCCATACACCGCTGATTGACGGCCAGTCCCGCACACACACACACACACACACACACACGCACACGCGCGGGCCGTGATGTAGTGGTGTGTGCTTGGGATGGGTGATGATAATATTTCACTTGTGGGTGTGTGTGCGTGTGTGTGTGTGTAAGACGGAGAGAGACAGAGAGACAAAAAGAGAGAGAGCCCTAAGTGAAATGTAATTGTGGTTTGCAGCATTTTGTTTCCAAGAAATCAATCAAACCAGAGACAACCACGTTAAAGCAGAAATACATTGGCCTATAAGAAATTTTCCTCTCCATTGAAGGGAGCGGAGGAGGGGGGTGGGGGGGGGAATCCTATAAAAATACAGGAAATATTAAGGCCTTTTTAAAACTTTGAACTCCAACTGATTGCTCAAATGTTTCCTCCTGAGGTCCGCTCGTGGACAGCGGCCAGCAGACAGGCTTTTGGCACTCTTGAAGCCATATTTAAAAATTTCCTACTTACCTCACACAGAAGTGTTGCTTAATCACACTCAGCCCGAGGAATCGAGAAGAAATGGGGCTTCATTAACTGAAGCCACGAGTGCATCTGAGCCCTCTTTGTTCCGACATGTTTTTGCCTTTCTTTGGGAGATTTATCAAGTGCAATGCTCTAAAAATAAAAAAAAATAAAAAATCTCACATTTGTATTGAAAACAGAACATAAATACTCTGAGTATTAGGGAGGTGTACGCTGCCATGCAAAACCATTGGTACCATTTGAGCTTTTCCACGTTTTCTCACAAAGCGACCGCTTTTTTGTATCACTGTGCCGCAATTACGGCGGGAAACCTTTTGCACAAACGGAGGTTGAAAGTTCTGCCAACGCTTTTCAAGTTGGACCTCTGATTTTCAATTCGTATCGAGGTCAGGGCTTTGACTAGGCCGGCAGCTTTGATCCGAGCACTTGAACTCTGCGACGTTATCCAGAGTCTCGAGTTTTTCCAGTCTCGAAAACAATTACAGCCTCCAGCCTAAACCTTACCCTTATCCTAACCCTGACCAAAACTCAACTCACGCCTTAGTCCTAAATCTGACCCTTGACCCAAAAACAGCGTTTCCCCTTGTGGGGACTGAAGCCTTGTCCCCACTAAGAGCAGAGAGTCCCCACAGTGTAGTGTGTGTCAGGGAAATGGTTCCCACAGGGTATCACAAACAAACGGACATAACACACTCAAACTGCCAGGTGAGTAAAAATGTTCTGGGAAGCTTCGGAGAAACCGATTGTGGAAACACGCCGTTCGACTTCACTTGTTAGTGTTTTAGCTAAATCTATATCGTAGCTAAAATGCCTGCAAATGACTAAATTACAACTAAATCTTTATTAGATTTTAGTCTGGATGAAAGGCTGTGATTGTGAAAAGAGAAAATGGCTACGATGTGATGGCAAAATATAAACAACAACAACAACACGTAGACGGGTGGAGTGTTTGGAGTTAAGCCATTTTCGTGACCTTGTGATGCTGCAGGCCCGGCTGACTCCAGGCTGTACCGGTGATGGGATTGGTGTGTGGGATCGACCTCTCTGGCCTGCTGGGAGGCCAGCCGGCCTCTCTCTCCTTCTTCCCGACGCCGCTTCAGACGGAAACCGTCTGTTTCCACAGCCGCGCGCCTGCTGAGACCCAAGAATGCGGACGGCACTCCAGCAAACTGCTTTACAAGGCCGTATGTCTGACATGTCAGACCGGGGGCCTGCTTGGTTTGTAAGAGGAAACCCAACTATGTTGTATTTTTGTATTTATCTTTTTTTGTCGAAGCACAGGAGGAGCCCTAATACCTTTACTTTGGGAGCGTGTTGACGACATTTGCTCAGGTGGCTAGAGGTACGTTTTTGACGTTTGTCACGAAATGTGCAATCAGTATTTTGAAGGTGAGAATGAAAATACTCTGCACACGCAAGCTTTTGTCTTTGGTAGAAATGATGCTCCTACATGGAAACTTTACTACTGGGTGCCCTACAAAAGTTAAGAAATGCTAATTCTGCGTAAGTGAATCATTGTGCGAAATCGGTGAATTCATCCATTCATTGTCTGCATCTGTTTGTCCACACAGAGGGAACATTCAGTCCATCAGTCACTTAATTCAAGACGCACTTGTTCGGGCAAAACAAATACTCTCATTTAGCAGGATAACCGGTTATTTAAAAAAAAACAAAAAACGAATAACTTTGTTAATTGGGTGGTAATTTATTGTTCGTTTTATCAACATGTGACAGTTGTGTGGTGAAATAATGACTTGTCATTTGTCATTTGGTTTTGCATGACAATTGTCTTGGCAATTTACGACATCTCCAACAGCGACTTCATTGGATGGAAGGTTCTCTGATGGGATTTTGTGATACGACATTTTCGCGATTCATTTTCGCAACTGTTTTCAGCAATGTGCAGTGGGGAGGAAATGCCCTTGAAGTGGGTGTTTCAACAACCCCCAAAGTGCACACCAGTAAGTGAGCAGCATCTAAGAACAATAGAACCTGATCCTCAGCCTTCAATCCGATAGAAAACATCAAGACAAGGCCAAACGTAGCAGAAGTATGGACGGTATACCTGCTCACCGGGGCCAGAATTTGTTGACTCTATGCAAAGCAGTTGGGTTAAACAACTAAGCCTTGGTCTGGTGATTAACAGGACATTTCAGTTCATTCAGGTTTGCTCTGTAGATCAGTTTCCCTTCGTGGGTTGATGTGCAAAAAGGCCAAATCCCTTCCTAAAGCCTCTCTTCTTTCCCCTTCCTTCAGTTCCGACCCTTGTTCCCATGGCAATTAGAAAGAAACCTCAGCTAATTAGCTTTTTTTTCCCTCTCCCTCTCTCTCTCTCTCTCTCTCTCTCTCTTTTTATGAGACGCAGAGTGCTCCGAGGACGTGTCGCCACCTTCCAGGCCTTCCTCAATAGCGGCGGTTGATTTGTGTGATGGGTTAATGGCCGGGGAGGAAAAAGAGCCGCCGTGGCGAGATTGTTTTGTTGGTGTTTGGTTTGAAGTGCGCCGTGACCCCTCGCAGTGTTTTATAGACACGGGTGTCCCTCCGTGGCCCAGTGAGTGTGATGCGAAGCACATCAGCAGGACGAGACAACACACACCCACACACACACACACACACACAGCGAGAGAGAGAGAGAGACCCCATGAAAACTCCAAGGTGCCTCTGCTTTCAGAGGAGGAGAGATTTAAGGAGTGAGTTTGCGACTCCTCCAGCAGTGAGGCGGGGGCCCTCGGCTTTGAGGGCCCCCGCCTCCCGGCCTTCCCGGCTCAGCGGCAGAGATCGAGTATCTTTTTTCTCTGTTCTGCGTGGAGGTGACGCGTCCCCAGAAGAATGCGCTTCTCTTCCTCTGGTTGCTTACTTCACTCGCGCGGCCGCGGAGCTGTCGCTTGAGGAATCTGGAAAACACCAGCGGGGGAATGAGAGGAATTTCTGCTTCTTTTTCTTTCTTTTTTTTTTTCTCTCGTTTTCTCCTTAGCCGCCCCTTCCCCTCCTCTTCCTCCCTCGCCCCTCGGCTCTCTTATTTGCTTCAGACGCCTCCGAGCAGCCGCGCTCTGGAGTTTTCTCTCGTTTCTGAACCAAGTCCAACAATAACAACCCGCTCACAAACAAAAGGGGGTTGTTGATTGGTGGTGGGGGGGGGGAGGAGGAGGTGAATCACTGGTAACAAAGATCCAGAAACCCCCCCCACACCCCACACCCCCCCAAAAAAGGTGGAGGCCACACAGAGGACCGTGAAGGATTTAAAGGGGGAACTTTAGGAAAGTAGCATCTCTGAAGAACCATAAACACATGCTTTGGTTCTTTCTTAATCCATCTTTCCTCCAGAAGCACTTTGATGGACAAAACTCCTAAAGTGGAAGCTGGTCAATGTCAGGAAACCACAAAAGCGCAGAAGGAAAAGAAGAGAGGGGGGGGGGGGGGGGGGGGGAGAAAAAAAAAAAAAAGAAAATCAGTTTAGAAATTCTCTGCTTTTACTAGTGGTCTCGTAAAGGGAGTCTGGACCACATCGAGTGGGTTTCTGAAAGGCCCATCGTGGACCTGCCCTGTCAGTTTCAGCCTATGGATCATACTACATGCGTACCAGACCCAAAATCTCTTGACGGGGAGATGATAATGCAAACCGATCTGTCTTAGAATAACTTCGGCTCTTGGGTTTCCATTTTAGGGGGAAAAAAAAAAAAAAAAAACCCTTCTTGCACATCACGCTCCTTCTTGCTGCTGAAGTGATTTTATGAGTCCCACATCATCTAAAAGCAAATAAAACGTCAAAGGAGGCTCAAAAGGAGACGTGTAAACAAACTTTTACATTTTATTATAATTACTTACATACTGCATGCCAGAGTGAGACTTTTAGAAATACAAAGATTCTGCCCCCCAGCACTCTCCATTAAAGTTAAGCTTTCCCTGGTTCAGCTCCTTTCAGAACAGGAGGGGATAGTCCGCCCCCTTGTGGTCAACAAAAAATAAAAAAAACACAATCACTTATTACATTTTTAATGGTTGACTTGATTTAAGTAGAAAAGCATCTAAAGCAGTCAAAACAATCGGTAAGTATTTCACTCATTCACACACCACGCACTCCAAAAACACGTTCATGACTTCAATAGCCTCAGTGAGCAGGACGTCTCTGGGATCCTCTGTCTTCATTTCTCTACAGGCTTGAACGGATCCGACCAGATCTTCACACCTTCAGACAAAAACAAACAAACAAACAAAAAAAAAAAACACAGAAATTCTGAAGACACAGCAATATCTTTCCATAACAGCGACAATTCTCAACTGACGCGTTATATTATTTTGGCATTAATGATTGGGTTGTAACTATCTGAGTTTCCCCTCTTCTATGGCATTGCCTTCTTTTTTCTTCTTCTCTCTTTTTCACTCTAGTCCTAGATGTAAGTGCTCTGCACATTTTGGGAGAAATATTGTGGGGGAAAATTTTTGAGCGTTTCTGATTTGGAGTGACGTTTAAGTTCGATAAAAGCAGGCAGACCTTTAAATCTGAGCAGCTCTCTTACCTGCAGGCTGAACATCGGCCTGGTTGATTCCCGCCCGGTTCGCCTTCTGGACTTCTCCTAGCAGAGGACAACAGGATCTCGGTTAAATATTACGCTGCGGTGACATGTTTTTACGAATGAACTCCTGAAAAGCACCAGCACGTTGCCGGTCATTCTCATCCTTGTATTTCCTAACAAGTCTTCAGTCAGAGGCCTCTTGAGATTCGCCGTGAGACTGACTGCTATCAGAGGTTCTTCCAGCTCACAACAACTCTGTTAAAATACTTGAATAATCCTTTAGAACATTTAATTTCCCTCCAGGGCAAACAAAGTAATTCTGAATTGAGTTGAAAGTGTAATCAAACAAGCAAATACATAGAAATCAATTAAAAACATTTCCATCTTCTTCTTGTTGCTCCCAGACAAACAGAAACCATTAAAACGACCGTTGAAATGACCGAAGTCGATTCTGATTGGTTACTTGTGTTTTAAATGGGAAAAACAACACTGCGTTCAGCCGTGACTGTAATTAGACGACGAAATGATACAAAGTGCTAACCGTTCACAGCGTAGTCTTTGCGGTTACTTACTGTATTCCTCCTTATGTGTCAGAGGATAAACAAATATGGGATACAAGGCGGCGGCCACCGCCGTTACAAAGCCTCCAAACACCAGAACTATTTTAGTGTTTTTAGACATCTTTTCATTACATGTGAAGCTTCCTGTCACCTCCAGAAGCTCTCGGGGTTTACCCTACTGGACTGCTTCCGGTGGGGAAAGGTCACAGCCAGCGTGCCGGATGAGTCGTCACGATTGGCTGCGCCCCATTTTTCAGTCGGCGAGGCAAACGGGCGCGCGGAGGAGGCGGGGTTAACCGCTTAAAATTGTGTCAAAGTAAAGAAAATATTCCAAAATGACCGCTAAAAATATGAATAATAGCACAAAAATAAAAGTAAAAAAAAAAAAAAAAAAAAAAAAAAAAGCATTATATGTTTTTTGTTTCTTTTCCAGTCGACTTTGTTAATGAAAAAAGGCAACAACGAGACCATGAAACAGAAGAAAGAAATGAATAAATACAGAATAAACTTTAAAAAATAAAAAAAATAAAATACTGTGTTAACTGTTAACATAGTTTAACACCAAATTGTTACATTCACACAAATATAACCCGTTTAAATGTGGTAGTTGTAAAAATTGAGTTTCGAAAATTAAACAACGGATGAAATAACAGAAACACACAACCTTTGATGCACTGACAAAACAAATAGAGTTGATAATAATAATAAATAGATCATCACAGAGGAGCTATTGCTACATGAATGTTCCTAAAATTTTATCCCTACTTCTTTCATTAAATGGATTTCACTCAACCAACAACAATGAAGCTCTTCGTTCAGCTCTTCCGGTTGCTGAACTCCTCCCACAGCGGTTGGTCGACGCTGCTACCTCCGTCACCCGGCGGCCGACTGTAGAAAGGAGGAGAGTCCAGTCACATGCTCTTTACAAAACAATAACAAGGAAATGAGGAAGTGTCGGTGAACGCCAGGGAGCTTATCGCCAGATGCTCCGACAAAATGCACCTTTTATCCCTCGTCGTGTTCGTCTCCTGGCTCGGTTCGGGTAAAACCTCCGGAGAGGACGAGCCCGTTCAAACATTTGTGATTCCTCACAGCCACATGGATGTGGGCTGGGTGTACACCGTCCAGGTTGGCGCGTTCATGCCACAGTCGTCCTACAGAGTGCTGTTGTATTTGATCTAAACATGAGTGTGTCCTGCAGGAGAGCATGCGCGCCTATGCGGCCAACGTGTACAGCAGCGTGACGGAGGAGCTGTCGAAGGTGAAGGAGCGCAGGTTTATCTCTGTGGAGCAGGAGTTTTTCAGACTGTGGTGGGACTCGGTGGCCTCGGACACCCAAAAGAAACAAGTATGGACACGCGTCTACAATCACATGATGAGCTGTCTGTGCTGATTAGACTAGAAGTAGTCCAGTCAGCACGTCTCGTCAGCACGCTGCATATTTTTGGTATTGATCCGATACCAAGTAAATATAGTATCGGTGTCGCTGATGCCGATACCAGTACTGATACTTACTACTAAAATAGATCAACAAACGTCTGAGTTTTAGGCATTGTTGTAGATTTTTTTTCTTTATTTTTCTTTATATGTCATATGTCAATGAGATATTGACATATGACATATTTACACGATAAGCATCTAAAAACAAAGCAAATTTGTGTGGATTATTTTATTTTAAAAAAAAAAGTACAAAAAATAAGTTTCTGAGAGCAGAGCACAGCAAAATCTTTTTATGATTGGGTTGAGAAACTACAATACAAAAATAAAATACAGTTTAAAGAGGGAATCAACAGAAATATCAATCTTATCACCACATCAGTATTGATATTTCGGATCGATGAGCCCACCTCTGCTTCTGACTAAAGGCAGACATACTATAATCATTTTTTCTTTACTACACTTCTTGAAAGCTAATAAATGGAGTTTTGTCTTGTTATAATGAATTGAAACCACTATGACTGGCACCTTGAAGGCAAAATGTAAACAGAGAAAAGTGGCTCCAGAGTTTTTATTTGCTCACCATAAAAGAATATGTTTTCTGTGACTGAGATCGGTGGCCGTTCTCGGATGAATGATGCCCTGGGCAACCGTCTGCCTCAATCTCACCTTCCCACGTTGCTAAGGAGACATGCAGTCCCAGATAAACCTGTTCTGCCAAACTGACTTCTAAATTCCCAGTTAGCATTGAATGCAGCATCAGAAGTTTAAAATATCTTTTGGTACTTTGAAATGCCGGTTAAAAAATAGTTGGTTTACATGAACTTATGAAACAAAATACAACTGAAACAACATGACCTAAAGGAATTAAACCACTTTCAAACTGCATTTGACTCACTATTAAGTTACCTTCCTTTGAAAGATTTCCTTAAGAATCAAAATAGATAATAGATTTGGGTGTTATTTGTCCTGCTGAGTGATTAATATTACTTTGCTGCAGGATTTGAGCTGATCTTGTGAGTTCACCCATCTAGGTCCGGCAGCTCGTGAAAGAAGGTCGTCTGGAGTTCATCATCGGAGGCCAAGTGATGCACGACGAGGCAGTGACGGACCTAGAAGACGAGATCCTGCAGCTGACCGGTAACCCTACTCCTGCTCCTCTCAGTCCCCACGGGCTTGCCGCCGAGACTCGCCCGTCCCGCTGACTCTGCCGTCGTTTCAGAGGGCCATGGCTTCCTGTACCAAACGTTCGGCGTGCGTCCGCAGTTCTCTTGGCACGTGGATCCGTTCGGCGCCTCGGCCACCACGCCGGTGCTGTTCTCCCTGGCCGGGTTCAACGCTCACCTCATCTCTCGCATCGACTACGACCTCAAAGACGGCATGCAGAAAAACAAGGTGGCCTTGGCTCTGCAGACTGCAATAGGAAGCGGCTGGAGGTCTTTTGCTAACTGGTTGTTTTCTGACTTCAGAAACTGCAGTTTGTGTGGAGAGGGTCTCCCTCTTTGAAAGCCCAACAGGAGATCTTCACACACACCATGGACCAGTACAGCTACTGCACGCCCTCTCACATACCGTTCTCCAACAGGTGCTTTATGTTGATATTTCTTTCTCCAACTACAGTGCCTTACAAAGTGATTTATACCCTCTAACTTTTCTTCATTGTGTCACTTTAGAAGCACAACCTTTATTGTATCTTATTGGGATTTAATACGATGGACCAACACAAAGTAGAGAATAATAGGGAAGTGGAGGGAGATGAATCTTTGACTTTCAAAGGGTTTTTACGAATAAAACTCTAAAAAGCGTGGCATCCATTATATTGAGTCATTACTAAGCACCATCCAAAACCAAACCTCCAAATGAAACCTGCTACTGTTTGTCAGCACAGCAAAACCTAATTTACTCCAGTTTTAATAACTAAAAGCTCGCTCTTCCACCTCAGATCCGGTTTCTACTGGAACGGCGTCGCTTTGTTCCCGGACCCCCCCAAAGATGGAGTCTACCCCAACATGAGCCTCCCCGTCACCAAGGAGACGGTGCACGCGTACGCTCAGACCATGGCGGAGAACATCAAGCAGAGGGCTGCGTGGTTCAGGACCAACCATCTGCTCTGGCCTTGGGTGGGGCAATGCAAACTGTCATTTTTGTGAGTTTCATCCTGGAAAGGGCTTTTGTCTTGAAATCAGTTTCAGAATCTTTGTTTGTTTTTGTTTGTTTGTTGTTTTTTTTTTAGGGCTGCGACAAACAGTTTTACAACTCATCAGTGCAGTTCAGGAACATGGACCCTCTGATGGCGTACATCAACCAGAACAGCAAGGAGTTGGGCGTAACGGTGCGGTACGCAACTCTGAGCGAGTATTTCCAGTCAGTCCACCAATCAAATCTCACCTGGGATGTCCGTGGGAGTGAGGATTTTCTACCGTATTCGACAGGTGTGTGTAAGCAGTGTGTATTCTCGCAGCGTAAACTATGGGAAGTTGGAAGTTCTTTCACAAACAAAAGAATGTTTGTTTTTCCAGACTTTATTCCCATCTTTGTCATAAATTTATTGCAAACTTAAGTATTTATTATTTTGAAAACTGTTGTTTAGGACTACATACCCTGGAAATTTTAGTGTGGAAAAGTGTTTAATTTCCAGAGGAACCCAGACAGTTGCGAGTAACATGCACACATACAGGAAGTGTTTTTTGCTACGTTTCCCAGAGCCCCACCAGGCATGGACGGGGTTTTACGCTTCTAGAAATGTCCTGAAGGGAGTGGCGAGGCGGGCCAGTTCCCGGCTGCGCGCAGCAGAGACGCTCTTCACCCGGTACCGAATCAGCTTCCCAGACGGACCGGTAGCCAAAGACTGGGCTCTGGAGAAACTCAGGGCTCTGCGCTGGGCTGTCTCCGAAGTAATCCGCCTCGGCTTTTCCATCCGAATCATGACGCGAAAAGATATAATTGAACGTGAAGAAGTGAATGGGAATCGATACGTGCTGTAACTCTTTCCAGGTCCAACACCATGACGCCATCACTGGTACCGAGTCTCCCAAAGTGGCGGAAATGTACGTGCAGCACCTGCTGCAAGGCATGATGGGAGCCGAGGAGCTGCTCGCCGCGCTCTTCCTGCTGCCGCAGAACCTGGACGTCTCCGGCGTTCCCAACAGAAGCTTCCAGGGAAAAGGTACGAGCTGAAGCCCTTCCACCTTTTTATAAACGTACATTCCTGGGATGATGTTTATTGTATCGCTTAGCCTGAGAAATTTCTCATCACGATCGTTTTGATTTATCGTTGACTTGACAAGTTCCAAATCATGATTTCTGAGAAAAAAAAAAGAACATTGTAACTGTTTTTACTTTTTTTTTCTCCACTATTTGCTCCATGAGAGCATCTATAAATATCAATGAATTTGAAAATATGATGAAATGCAGTTACAGTGATGATTTAAGAAACTGACATCCTGAAGAAGCATAGTTCCTGTACATTTTACCTAAAAAAGATGGAATAAATTGTTTTTTTTAAATCATTTTTACTGACATTATACTAAATGTCATGATTTATTTTGAAGTCCAAATCACCCAACCTGAGGTGACGCGTCCGCAGAATTGGCTTCTTATGCATTATTATAATAAATAATTAACGCCATGTAGTTAGGCTTTGTCACTGGAATAAAACTTTGAATTCAACATAATTCGGCATGTGGACTTCTGAAAGCGACAAACCAAGAAAACATTGCACAAGGTTTATTTTTTGATGGATTTTCTCTTATATTGTAACGGAGAACGTTGGACAAACTGAGGTACGGTGGAGGCAGCGTTATGCTGTGGTGATGGGATAGTGAAGTTCTTCTACTTTGAATCAAGTCCACAGCCTTATGATCTGAGAAAGTTTTTGCCGCATCTGACTTTTCGATTTCTTCTTCTTCGCGCCTCGTGTTTCTGACATCACCGCTTTGGTTTAACAGACCTTTAATGTGTTTCTCCAGCATTCAGTTGTGGATGTTTATTTATGTTCCTATTTTAGGTGCCGGTCAGGCTCTGGAGCAACACGTGATCATTTACAACCCGCTGGCGTGGAACATCACCTCTGTCGTTAACATGACTGTAACCTTCCCGAGCGCCGTCGTCCATGACGACGGCGGACAGCCCGTCCCTGCGCAGGTCCCTGAAAGTCTCCTCCTGTTTGAGGTAATTTAGCTCAACCATCATCTTCTGAAATCAACCTTCTCTCTGTCCTTCTGTGTTGCAGATCCAGAGGTCGGCACAGTGCAACACCTCCTACGACCTCTTCTTTGTGGTGCAGCTCGGCGGCCTTCAGCACAGGAAGTACTCCGTCCAGTTCTCTGAGACGCCGTGTTCCGGGAAGTTCAAGTGCGAGCGCACCTATGAAGCTCAAGGAGTTGCGTTCGAGCGACGGCGTGTGAGGGGCTGGAGGAAAACGGGAAGGCGCCTTCTGCCCGTCATGAACGGCTGCTACAAACTCATGTTTGACCAGGACACCAACCTCCTGCACAGCGCCACCTACCTGTGAGTTTTAAACCTCCTCAACAACCAGGTGTTTCTCTCATATCGGCAGAGCACTTTTACACGTTTTCAACGGGATGTAGTTCCAGCACAGGGAGTTTCTCTGTTGATTTGGTCATGAATGAAAATCCACCAGAGTCTGAATAAATAAATCTACTTGATTTTTATGTCGAACCTCCCTCGATTGTTCATTTGTGTAAAATAAATGTGACAGAATCTCTCCTCCCTTTTCTTACTTTATTTAAAGACTTCTGTTTGACGACAGAAATTATTTTTAAGCAGCACTTCTGTTCGGACCGAGAGATGCATTAAACTGTAGTTACGGCAGTTCCCCACCAGTCGGCGTACAGAACACTGTGACTCAGGCAGCGCAGTAACTCGCGGCCGGTTCGCGTTTGTCTGCTGTTAATAGTTTTCAGCAATAAAAGAACTTCCGGAAATCGAGCTGATTAATTATTAAGTGTGCAACATGAACTAAAATGACTCTCTGGGAAAACGGCTTGCGCTTCTTCACCGGCAGAAAGGAGCAAAGGCGAATCATGATGACGCAGGACTTCTGGGAATACGACGCCAATGGAGATGTGAAAGCAGGACCCATCTCTGATAACTACATCTTCAGCGCTAACGGGTCGGCTGTTCGGGCCTACAAGGCCGTGGAAATGGAGATAATCCCGGGAAAGGTGCTCACCGAGATCAGGCAGCGGTTCTACAGGTTGGTGGCTGGAGATCGGAACTACACCGCTAAAACACAAAGTAGTTTTGGTCAAGGTGCTACTGTAAATGTCTAAGAATACTTGAAATAACACAAGCCTAATTACAAGTAAATTTTGAGGAAGATATAGGAGCTTTTTAGGTCAATAGTTGCTTAATATTGAGTTCTAGTTCTATGCTAAATATTTTGCCAGTTGAGATAGTACTTTTTGTTGTCGATATTCAGACTATTTCTTGATAAAAAGTTACTTTTGTACTGAGATATTTGCTCTAGAAACTCGATCAAAAATACTTGGTCAGACTTTGTGTTTTTTGCGGCGTAACCAAGAAGATTTCATCTCCTTTTATGGTTGACGACCAACTCTGATTGACCTCTCTAGAGAGGACGGTGATGAGGACTACGCCTACTCGATCACCACTCGCGTCCCAGAGTATTCGGAGGCCGGGCCCTGGTGCCACAGGCTGGAGCAGACCTACTCTCTGGGCCCCCTGCGCCTCAACACAGAGGTGGTCCTCAGAACCAGCTCCTCCCTCAACAACAACGGGACTCTGTACTCGGATGACAATGGCTACCAAATGATGAAGAGAACCTACAAGAAGTTCCCCAATAACACTGTAGCAAGGGTGGGATATTTGACAAACTGTGTGTTTTGGTTCAGGTTTGGTGTTTGGTGGTAAATATGCTCCGTTTTCCTGTCTGTAGAATTACTTCCCCATGGTCCGAACGGCCTACATCCAGGACGACATCAGCCGCCTGGTGCTCCTCAGCGACAGAGCTCACGGCGTCTCCAGTCAAGCCGACGGACAGCTAGAGGTATCGACGAAACGCCAACGACCGCTTGCTTTGTGATTTTCAGTCAGACGTATTTTAGAAAGCGCTCATTTTCTGTCAGGTGATGCTCCATCGCCGACTTTGGAACAACCTGCAGTGGAACCTCGGCTACAACCTCACGCTGAACGACAGCTCGGTTGTGAGGCCCACCCTTTGGATGATCCTTGGTTCTGTGGGTGCAACATCCAAGCTGTACCAGAGGGGGGCGGTAGAGCTGCAGCACAGACCCGTCGTCATGCCAATAGACCGGCCTGGTAAGTATCTTCATAGGAAGGAGACGCAGCTGAAACGCTGGTTTGAGTTGAATTTACCTTTAAGGCATTTTGTCTTAAAGTTCAAAATTATTTTATTGTAAAAACATAAAGGGTTTTAATATTGATGAATAATTACAAAGTGTCTTATTTTCTTAAAATTGCTGTTTTTGTCCACCTTGTTGATAGTTTGGGATTTTATTTACTGACAGAACCTGCAGATAAACCCAAACATCGTTAAGAATAGACCGTTTGAACTCTCTCAGTTCACCGTCTGATTTAGATTGATGTCAAAGCACAATTGAAACTCTAGAGATCACAAAATCCGCTTTGAATAATCTGCTTTTATTGAAGGATAAGCTCTTACAGTTACAACTGTAAGAGGATATAAGAAAAACACTGAGAACATTTTCTCTCGACTTACTGCTTTTAAAAGGCATTATTTTTCATATCAGAAGCAAATCAGGACTTTTACTCATTTAAAAATTTACTCTTATATTAGCGCATTTAGCATAGCATAGTTAGAATGGTAGTCTCTGTGTGCGTTTTCTAAGGAATGTCAATTCTATTACAATTTTAAAAAAGCTGCCAACATTTGCAAACCATTATTTTTGTGATAAAACCGGCTGATAAGGATAAAACAGAGCAATGTTTCTTGTACTCCTTTTTGCCTTCCTGTTGTCTGCTGGAAGTCTGGCTCGATCTCACCTGAGTGAACCTCAGATAAGCTGAGACTTGCTTTAGAAAATGGTTTTCAACAGCCTCTTACTCATTTGGTGCTTTCTTCCTTTTTAAACACCTCATGTGAGAATAAAGTGTTCTTGCATTCACCGATCAGGATCAGGGAAAAAGGTGAAATTCTTACATTTCTGACTGATCTGGGCAAATCAAGCCACAAAATTGTCAGATTGCAGAGACCTGATGATTCCTTTGTGCATTTTTACACAAACAAAAACAAAAAACAGTAGCCTGTTCTCGTTCACTTGAGTTTAAAAAGCTGTCTTGTCTTTTTCAAAAGGCAAGTCCTGGAAGGACAAAGAGCCCAGATTCAGCTCCCCAGTGCCTCCAGTTGTTCTGCCTCCCAACCTCCACCTGCTCAGCCTCAGCATCCCAGGATGGAACTACACCTCCGACCACGATCTTCACCTCAGCCACCTGCGTTCAGGTTCTCTGTGACTGAATGACGCGTCTGCAGATTTTCTTAACATTCAGGTGTTTTTTTGTTTAGTTTTTTTTTTCTCATGCTTTTTTGTCGTTGCCGTTTGAAATGTAAACAGGAAAGGAGGTGCGCTCCGAGCCGGACTACGAGCGGGTTCTGCTGAGAGTCACGCATCTGTTTGAGGAGGGAGAGGACCCCGAGCTTTCCAAGCCAGTCACCGTGAACCTAAAAGTACAGTTGCAAAAAAAAAAAAAAAAAAAAACGCAAAAAAAATGTAGATGCATCGATGTAAAACAATTCGCATTTTGTCATGTTGCAACCACAAACGTCTTTGCATTTTGGCGGGACTTTATTTGACCGACTCTTCTCTTGCGATCAGGACGTTTTGAAGGGTTTGGGGGAAGTGCGGGACCTGGAGGAGCGTTCGCTTACAGGAACCTGGAATATCACAAGCCTGCAAAGGTGGAGGTGGAAAACCGCAGACGCCTCTGGGAAAAGTGAGGAGTGCTCCGAGCGAGAAAGGAAAGAAATTAGACTTTTTTTTTCTTTTTTTTCCAACTACTAATATTTCTCGCTTTCTGTTTTAGAAAATGACCAACGTGAGAGGAATCGGGATTTCACCGTCACCATCTCGCCCAAAGAGATCAGGACCTTCTTCATTCACTTCAGCTCCAGAAACGATTAAACAAACCCTCCTTCTGTCTTCTGTGAAGATCTCAGCTCCTTTGACAAATGATGTTACTTTGGAAGATTTAATACTTTTGCTGCTCAATGATTCAATGCAGTTTTTGCACAATGTGTTGATTGTCGTTCTCCAAACGGAGAATAATGTGCAGGAGTATGAATTTGTGACTCAGATGGATTAAAGTGATTATTTCTTTTCCACTTGCTTTAATGTTTCCTTTATTTTTCTTCCCCCCCCCACAACAAACATAAATCTCAGATTTATGTGACTCCCGGAGGAGGAAGTCAAAACTGTTGGTGAATTCATTCAACTAGTGAAACAAACTAAATCCAAATGGGTTGTAAAAAAAATCTTTGAATAAAGAGAACAGTTTAAATGCCAAACGTCTAGAATCAAGAAACTGCTTACATAGAACCCGTGACAACCTGAAGCAAACCAAAAGATCCCTAAAACCAACACTTTCATACTCTGATGTAAAGAAATTAAACACCAGATGAGAAACAAAGTCACTGATCTGTCAGTCTGGAAAGAGTTATTTCTAAAGGTTCAGTACTCCAGCGGAGTGCAGTTGGAGCCATTTTTTATTGTTGTTTTATTGTTGTGGTTAAATTTGAACAATTTTGCAAGAACATTTGTCAGAAATTCATTTACAGCCATATGAAACACTCGTTGCTAATTGGTGCAAATACCTGATAGAAGTTGTTGTTCCCCAAGCTGGCACATCCAGTTATTAGGTTTAAAGGGCAATTGCTTTTTAGATGGAGCCAGGTCGGGTTGAATAATTTTTTCCACTTAATCAATGAAACCGTTATTGGAAAACCGTGTCTTGCATTCACGCAAGCTATCTATGATATTTCGTTTTAGTTTGATAGTTGTTTTCATACTGAACATCCCTCCCTCTACCCCCAGCCCTCTCCTGCTAACATTGCGATTAATGTCCCCATTTGCCACTTGGCAAATCTCTGGCTGGATATTTGACAGCCCTTCTTGGCAAAATGGGCCAAGTTCCATTTAAGTGGTTTGTTTCCTGGCATTGTGTTCAGCTTTTAAACACAGTCCACAAATGTTTTATGTTGCTGAGGTTGGGGCAATTCCAGAAGCTTAATGACTTTGATGTGTGTTTGGGATCATTGTCCTATTGGATAAGGACAATAAACAACATTTGGAGTTAGTCCCTCTCCATAACTCCATCCGCCTTTGTGCAACGCAGAAGTAGTGGTTGCAGCAAACCGAGCCCTCAACATATTCCTACTAGGCTTTAAGGCCTTGCACTGACTCCTCCAAACATGTTTATCACCACTGTTGCCAAATGGAGTGCTTTTTGTTATTCCTCTAACAATAAATCTCTAGAAGGTATTGTGTGGGCATCTACAATTTTTTTTATTTTTTATGTCCTGTTAGCATATGAGGGAACAATTGAAGTACCGTTTTACATTAGAAGGGTGATATATATGGATATAATCCCCCTTACTAGGAAGATAATCATACATTTCCGGTGAAAAGCCTGCGTTGCCAGGTTGGTCAGGCCGCTTCGCTTTGAACCGGAGTTGCAGTTCCCGCTGGTGGCCACTAGGAGGAGACACACCCTCATCATTTACACCGCTGCCAGCAGCCAATACTGACAGACAACACCCAGCCGGGCAGAGCTGGAGTATTTTATGGCTGCGTTAGCCATAAAATACACAGGCTGCTGCTAAATGGAAGAGGATATGTTTTTAAAAATGACACGAGGTGATTCATAAGTTGAGCGCCTGCTGGAAGAGAGGTGAATCCTGTGGTTTATGATAAGATGAGCGGCGCCAGCGTAAGTAGTGTGTTTCTGTGCTTAGCTGGTGGCTGCAGCTACCGTAATGTTTCCTCGTCTCCTCACAGCCTCGTATTTTTACACGGGATACCTTGTAAACGTAAAAGGAGATGTCTTTTAAATGTTAAAAAAAAAAAAGAAAGAAAAGAAAAAGGAGATCCTAGGAAGATGCGAGGAGGCGTTGCTAAGATACAAGACGGGAAGGGTTCTTATTGGCTGCATCGCTCGGAAGTGCTCTGGATCTTAGCCTTGTTGTTTGTTTTCTTTGCGCCTCACGTCCGTTTGTGTCCGAACAGAAGAAAGAGAGGGAGCAGAAGAGGAGGCTGCAGCACTTCTTGAACGACCTGGCTCTACTCGGATCGTTACAGGTTCGGTCACCGTCGCGGTTCGTTCAGAGGTGACGTGAAACAGCTCGCGCGCCCCCTTGCTCCCCAACGCACACAAAACACACGCCGTGCTGTTTTATTCCGCAGGGATTTAAATACTTCCAGCCCTGGCTGAGAGGGAAAGAAGAGCTGCTGCTGACTGTGGTCAATGAGGATCTGGTTAGTTTCATCCGGTCTGGGCGTGCAGACTCACACATTCAGGGATAAACTGTTTATTAAGTAGCAGAGGACAGTCCTGGTATTTTTTATTTCATTTGCTATATTGCAGTTCATTTGGATCCAGTACGATATTATAGTGCCCTACTTTTTGTTGTTGTTGTTGTTGTTGTTTTTCTTTTAACCCAGTGGTAATTTACACATTACAATCACAAACTTCAATCTGGTTTGTTGGGATAAACCCGACAAAACAACTGACTTTCTTTGTGAAAGATCAATTTGTAATCAGCCCCTTTAGTTGGATGCCCCTAAATAAATAAATGACTCTTTGCTTTCCGATTTTTCCAAAAAAGTTCTCAAATAATGATTATGAAACCGTGGAGATATTTTCCACCTTAACCTCTGCTGACTTATGGGGGCAATACTAAAATACTACACACATATACAATATTTATAAGTGGAAAACAAAAATCCAAAAATTCATGTATCATTTAACTTCACACTTATGCATTACACTGTGGCAGTTTGTCATAAATATTCTAATAAAATACATTGATATTTGTGTTTCTAAAGTGGCACAATGTAAAAAAAAAAAAAAAAAAAAGATCTATTTTTTTCCAACTTAATGTAGTTTTGTCTCTCTCCGGTCCAACTTTGCAGGGTTGGCGCTCCCCGGGTTTTTTGGTTTCCAGGGCGTCGTCGTACTCGTCCAGCAGCAGCGGCGTGTCGCCCAGCAGCAGCTCTCCCAGCCTGGACAGCAGGAGCAGCTCCCCCCTGCCCGGGGAGCCTCGGGGCCCGCCGGGCGTCCAGGCGGCCGACTCTCATTCCAGGACGGCGACGCAAACCGACAGGTGACCGGGTGTGACTTTGTGTGCGTCTGCTTGCATTAGGTGTTTAGTTTCAGAAGACGGCATCTATTTTATTTTATTTTTTCTGTTTGATTTGACAACTGCCTGACGTGACGCTGAGTGTCGCTCCTCCACTCACTCGCTGATCTGTTTTTCTTGCCTGTAGGGAACCAAACGGTGAGGAGCATCTTCTCCCAGCCTCTCCCAGTGAGGGGGAGATAGCCGTACCAGTGAGCGCACGCTGACACACGCCAACACGTTTCGCTCTGTTTTCTCCTGTGAGATTAACTCTTGGACTCCTTCGGCAGGAGGTGAACTGCACTCTGTTCCTCCTGGCCGGTTACGTCAAGTACGGACGCCCGTACGCCTGGATTCGCTCCAATCACGAGCGGCTGGTCAGCATCGGTGGCATGGATTCGATGGTCAAGGACACGCCCATGAAGCTGAAGTCCATCACAGACTGTCAGACGAGAGGTATGGAAACAATGCGAGGAATCCAACCTGCAGGAGGTTACCGTTTCAGTGAACAGCTTCGGGAATAATTACCAGAGTTTCCATGAACTGGGCCAGAAGAGGTTGGCTTCTGAGATTGTTCAGTTCAGTTTAGGTATTTGTTTGTTCTCATTGTTGTTGTAAAAAAAAAAGAAGTATTTTCTTTAAAAACCAATGATTTTAACGATGTTCAGGAGATGAAAGTCTTTATCTCTGCAGGTATTCGTGTCTGGGACATTGTGAGTGAGCTGGTGTGCCTGTGCACCGTTCCCTCTCCCTCCAACCCTTTCGCCCTGGACATGCGCTACATCAAAACCCTTCCCCTGCGCGACCGCTTCCTAGTCACAGGAGCCCTCCTCGGCTTCCTGGAGACTTACCTGATTTACGGGAATCGGGACGAGCTGCACTACGACAAAGGTGTCTTTTCATAAGAAAATATTACAGTGACTATTAAAGTCTGCAGGTGGTGCTGTTTAGCTACCTTACCATTATAATCAGTGTTTGTCTCAGGCCACTTAAGGACATTAATCATCGTTTCCTTTCCATTTGTGTTTAGGCTCGCGATTGTTTTTATTTTTCACTTTTTATTTGTACGAACAAATAAAAAGTAAGAAGCAAAGTCTCTGGAAACTGAATATTTATAGGAATATTTATTTAGTAAGTAGGAGGAAGTCATCAAAATGTCTGAGAGTATTAGACTGCAGACTGAACGGCTCGCCGTCTTTCTAAAATCTTTCTCTTTCAGTCCATCATAAAAATAATTTGCTGTGGATGAAGAAAAAGTGAAAAAACTTAAGCATAATTTCTGCTCCTGTTCTGACCAGCATTGTTACTGTGAACTAATCCTACATGAAGGGCTACACACCAAGATGAGATGGTTACACTGATTACCACTGAAAAACATAATCTCTGGTTAAATGTGCTTTCCTTCATTTGGCTCAGACACAGAGAAAAAAATAACGACGCTGCCACAGTTAATTAGTGGGATTTTTTGACCTAATCAACTTTATGCTAACAAACAACTACAGCTGCCTTGTTGGTCTAGTTGTCGAGTACCTGCTTGAGCTGTCTGGTGCAGCTTTAGCATTACCTGGGCTCTGTCCTCTTTCCTCAGGTTTACCTTGTTTCTTCCCTTTAATCAAAGTTAACATAACCGAACTGGTTCATGGGGAGAAATCCATCCTCCCGATAAATGTTCACTTCCTTTGAGCTCACCTGCACTTTCTGCACACATTGTCTTTGTGACTGTCTCTGTGATTTTGTGAGGGATTTCCAAACAGTGCAGGCGTTATATCCATATGCGGCAAGGCCTTCCTGTTTAGAGGATGTGGCTTAAAGGGATGTTTTTGTGTCACAAAAGTCCAAATTTATTTTTAAAATTATGTACCGACTTCAAAAACATTGGAAAGGTCAGATCTGGCTTTCTTTGTTGTTCTTCTGGCTTCTGAATATGACATGTTAAAACCACTGGAAAAGGTTGATTTTTGTTTTTGATCATATGCATTTCTCTTTTCAGTGGTAGAGGAAGTGAAACCCCTGAGGCGTCTGCATTTCCAGGCCCTGCTGGAGCTACAGCGACTCAGAGAGAGCGCTGAAAAGCCCAATGGCTCCACCGGGCAGGACTCCTCAAGATGAAATCCCTTCTGTGTAACAAGTGGCTTTTATTGTGTGATGTTCAGGGGCGCACCGGGTGCAGTTCACCGGTCCATCGCCGGCTAAAAATCTTTAAAAAGCGATTCCGATTTTGTCCAATACCAGTTGTTTTTTGTCTGATGTTTCACTATTGTTAACTACAAACATGCCGACATGACCTGGTGGGTCGGTTCATCAGTCAAACCTCTCACAGCTGAGCAGAAGTGGACAGTGGTTTAATCTTAGACCTTTGCTGAGGTCGATAAGATCTGCTTCGCATGTAAGTATCGGCTGATCACCAATCTCCCAAAAGTAAGGAAATCAGTGCCGATAAATCGGTGCACCCTGAGTAATGAATTTGTTATTGGATTCGATGTTCTCAATTCCTTAATAGTTTAAACTGGAATTCGGCAGGTGACTCGTATCAAGTTGTACCCGTTTTTAAACGTTATGGTTCCAAAACTGCAGGCATTTTCCTTCATACAGTTCTGATGGTTTCAAGTCCTTCTCCAGCTGTGCAACTCAATAGCCATGGTGTGTCGTGCTTTTTAAGATTACATTTTTAAACTGCAGTTCACTAGTTACCTGAACAGAAGGCCTGACTGAAACGTTTGTCTAATGTCACTATGAGCAATTGGTGTATGTTTATTCTGTCTTATCACTTAGATTTGTGCAATAAATGTTTAAAATGATGGCTTCATTATCAAGTCTTGTGTTGTTTTTCTGGTCAAAAAGCGATTACGCCCCTCTGGTGTTAGATTTTTGTCTAAATATCAGATTTAAAACTTCTAAAATCAAGGTTAAAGTGAGGATCTTTTCCCAGCTCATTCGTGGTTTGATCCAAGTCTTAATTTGGGTCTATGCTACATATGCTGTTATTTCATCCATATCTTTTGGTGGGGGTTTTCCCAGTCGAACTGCATCTGCAGTGGGAAGGAACTCACGTGAAAAGAGGCAAGTTGAAACAGAGAAACAACATTGAGAAACGACTCGCATGATGGATTACGAATCCCAGGACCCTTTTAATAGACCTGCCCTAACATCTCCTAAACTCTTCGATCCCCCTCCTCCTTCATAAACAGAGGGCAAGGTTTGTTTGCGTTAAGCTAAATATGGCTCTCAAAACTTATGTTTGGAAGCAAACATAACCAGGGTGCAGTCTGGTGTAATGTGCGTTACTGAAGCTTAAAAGGAATATTCACATACAAAGTCAGTATAAAAACTTTTAATATTCCATAAAATACATATTCAGATAAATATGCACAGTTCAACAATAAAATACACCTTAAAGCAGGCACAGATATTTTCTTTCAGATAGAGCTGCGCCTTTTGTAAGAATCACTGGACATAAAATCCTAAAATTCACTTTAAAAATAGTGGCACATAAAAAACAAAACAAAACAAACTTATAAAGTCAAAGTTTCTAGCTTAGCTTAGGAATAATAAAAATGAGAACATGATGGTAGGCTCAGGGCACACCATTTATCCTCAAGTCTCAATTGTAAACCCGACACATAAATTATCATGAGGACGTTATACACTGCAGTGCACACACAAAAATAAAGATTAAATAAAAGCGTGCAGCTGCTGGAGAGGCACAGTTATGGCCGGACATGAAGAATGTGAGGCTTTTTGAGACGATTCCCGATCTCAGATTTCTCCTGGCGTGGAATGCAGGTGCATGACTGTGCATTCCTCACCGAGGCTCCGCGTGGGAACACAATGTCCTCTGGTGTTTGGATGCCAAGCTTGTGCCACTGGAGCTTCATGACGTACGTTCAAATTCACGGACGTTTCTTTTTATGTGCAGTTTGTAGCCAATGAAGATGATTTGCAGTAACTTGGTGGTGGCGCAGTTACCAGACCTGTCATGCAGTTCATAGAAACTGAAGTCCGAAAACACTTGGGGTTTCTGTAGGAGGTTCATTGACAGGGGAAAGTGCTCTGAAAGTAACAGGAACAGGAACGACCTTTGAACAGTAGAGACTGTTTCACTTCACTTGATGTGCCAGCATTCTTCCCTCTGGATCCTAAATATCCGTTTAGTAGAGCAGCAAATGTGTAAATGCCACCATGAATACAAAACACGGCCTGCTACAAGTTGCCTGTTAAACATTAAAACATCTTTTTATCCCCAGGTTTGCTGATGGATCATTCAGCCAGCAGCTATCTCGCGTTCAACATCACAATCTCTGGCTGCTCAGGACCCAGCCTCGTCCGAAAGCGGCCTGTTGCAAGTCCATCCTCGTTTCCGTCTCACGTCATTAACATTTAACTCCAAACACTCGTCAGTTATGATAACACCCTTTCAAGCAGTCATTATGTCACCAAATATGGATGAAGTTGGCAGCTTTAGCCTCTTCGCCTTGTAAGTCAGTCCCTCCCAAGTTTCCTTCCTTCCTTCCCTCTTGCAATGCTTCCACCCTTAAAGTTGTCAGCAGGTCAACGTAGAACCTTCGTCCAATCAGAGGTTCAGCTCCAGCTGTCGGTGGCCGATCCTCTCCTGGTGATGCCTTTGAGGGGGCCTCGGGACGCAGAGCCCGTTCTCTTCCAGCGAACTGAGGAGGAGATAAATGGCATTGGTTTGAATTTGAGGTACAGATTCGCTTTTTTTAATACTAACTGGGTTAGGGCAGCAAATTCTTGATGTAGCGACGCTGTTGGTTGCTACGGGTTTCCCGTCTCCTCACCTTTTCCCAGCCCAGCCGGCAGCGTTGAGCTCTTGGCGTTGGATGCAGAGTTACAAGACTCCTCCAAACGTTTGACCTTGGCATCTCCCGGCGGCAGAGAGGCCGAGCCGTCCTGCCAGTCATTCAGCGCCCGCTGGAAGGAGCGCGCCAGGCAGGCCGTCATGTCGCGCGCCCGCTCCGCCCGGCTGCACCAGAACACCCGGCACTGCAGCTGCTGGCCCTGATGCTTGCAGATGTACAAGAAGACGTTGGGTCGGCCGGCGTCGGCGGCACAGTACGCAATGTCCTGCAGGTATGTCTTGGTCAGCTGGCGACCCGTGCTCAGCTCCTTGACCTCTACGTATCTCGGTCGCACGACCAGAGCGTGATCTTTGCCCAGCTTCTTCCCATTTGCCATACCGTCCATCAGGTGTGAGATGGCCTCCTGGGCTTGCTCTCGGTCAAGAGAGAAGATCTTCACCGTGCCCAGGTAGTGGACTTTGAACAGAGGGTCGCCGTGGGAGAGCAGCTCCGTCCGATCCCGGCGGAAGCGGCGTCGAAAGGCAGCCGGGGAGTTTTTGAGGGTCTGCATGAGGTTCAAACTACCAAGAGCCATGGCGCCCTTCAGGTTGGGTTTGGAAGAAGCTTTGGGCAAGGTGTAACTGCTCGACTTGAGCTTGTCTTTTTCTGACTTTTTTCCAATCATTCAACTTTCTTCGATAGATGAAGATGGTTTTATCTGGGAAAAAAGCAAAAGAAAAGATTTTAACAACAGACAAGACGACAAAAGTGTTACATAAAATGAAACGGAAGCTTGGGAACGAAAGGCACAGGACACGGTTTCTGCACGGCCACACTGAAGAAAAAACCCAAAAAAAACCTGCAAGTCAGTACAGCTTGCAATTAAAGGCCACGGAACAGGATTGGTCACAAGTGTGACGCACTCAGAGTCAAATATTCATCTCTTGTAAACACCAATTAAATATTTTCTAACTGGTTAGTTTGGTTTCCAGACCAGCTAACTCAATGATTGGGCTGGAAACGGGCCAAAAATAAATGGAAGGTCACTTTAGAAGAATCGAAAGTCACAAGTTCATACTTCTGTTTAATTTGAACTTGAAAACTTCTGAGACATTTCAAACTCTAGCGTTATGCAACCATAACTAACCTCCCTTTGTTTTCCTTACATTAGTCCCACTGGACCTGCCTGGTCTCCCATTGTTTCCCTTACTTGTTCCCTCTCTGTTTTTCTTTTTTTCGGAGGCCATTCTTTTAACATCCGAGCTTCGTCCTCAGGAGAGAATCTCAGAGAGAACCACCAACGGATTTTGTTGAGGTGACCATTGTTAGCAAAACCCCCTGTGCAGGAAACAGCCTTGCATTCCCCATCCACCTCCCTCCTAAAATATTTCTCCTGCAGACAATAGGAATGTTTCTGAAACTGCATCAAGTCACAAAAGGAGATGCAAGCTGACCCACAGCCCTGTATTCCGACCCAAAACATGCATGTATGGTGTTGCAGATACTCGCACCACTAGCTTTGCATCAAAACAAAGCTTACGTGAGACTCTTATCGCTGTGCAGAGGCGTGAAAGTCAACAAGGACTCAAAAACATCTTGAATCCCTTGGCAGATCAAGACAGATGTATTGACAAATAAATGAGGATAATCTTGTAATTCGGTAAATTCCTGATCAATGCATCTTTAAATATAAGCCACTCAGCTTTTTCACACATGCAAACATGTTTATAGGCTCAGACTGTACAGTTGATGATGCCTTTGTAAATATTTGCAATATTAAAAGAACATGTGTGATAAATGTTAACAAGTTCTTGAGATTTCCTAACTGCACAACGTCTAGCTGCTTTTTCAACTTTCTAAAACAAAAGTGGATGCAACAGACATTTTTACAGCATCCTAAATTGAAAAACAAAAGATAATCTCTACTTGACACCCCTTTCTGACATTTATTGAGGGGGAAAAAATAAATAGCTGGCATTCACCACACTGTCAGAGTGGTCTATTACATGAGTGGATTTATAGTCTGTACTCTGCCCCACATGGTCTGTACAGAAGTACAGAAAATGTAAAAAAAAAAGAAAAAAATGATTTGAATCATACATATAAATACATTTGCAGTAGTCTGTAATTCATCATCTTGAGCTATGGTAAAATTAATTTAAAATCAATCATTTAAATTCAATATAATAAATTCTCAAAGCCGAATGAACCGCTAAAGCGTAAGGATGTATAAACAAACTTAAAAAGTCTCAGAATGCCAAGTAATTTGAAGAAATTTCAAACTTAGGGTAAAACTGGAAGTTTCCCATCAGGCTTCTGCATTAGTCAAAGAGCTGTTACATGCGCGCATTCACCGCCCAATTACACCGTTTTCTAAAAGACGCGGCGTTATAGGTGAGTAAACTATCGCGTAAGAGTTTTGTTTAACTAAAAGCGACATTTATAAGCACGGCGTGTTGCTCTTGATAGTCTTACCGGAGCAGAGTTTCGCGCACACGGCGTCCTCTTAAGCTTCAGGTGAACCACCGCGTCCTGCGGGCTTTAAAATCGCCGAGCGGCAGCTGGAAACCGACAGGCAACCGTCTCCTTGTCCCGAGGGGAGAAGCGAAATGAACAAAACCTCTTCCATATATGTGCGTGGACCTTCGTGGACTCCGACACGACGACAGAGCGAAGGCGACAGACAAACTACCGAGCGAGCTAACTTGCGCCTGCGAGGACCCGCGTGCCGCTCCGAACCAACTGAAGCGCGCAGCTCGCGGGAGGACCTGTTTTAAAAGATGCGGGCGCGCGCCCGGCAGTGTCGGCGACACGTGAACGAGTATCCGAGAAGGAGCCAGCCCAGATGTGTGAGACCCAGGAGGAGGAGGAGGACAGAAAGGTGATGATTTACATCAGACAGAGGGACAGGACTGTCCCACAGCGTGGACAATCATTGACCTGAGTTTGGTTCACTTACTGGCAGCCATGGTTTATTACCCCAACTTCCCAAAACGTTCAGCCATTTTCTTCAATTCCTATGTATTCAAATTCAACCAAATTAAAAAAAAAAGTATATTATTAAATCATTCCAAAAACATTCAGTCATCTTCTTCAGTAAATAGACACAGTGTTGGATTTATAGATGGCATTGTGTGTCAGGGCTCTTTGAATCACTATCATTAATTTTAGAGAGCTGGGTTGATCAGTTTGTCTGGTGAGCTCAATTAAAGGAAAACTCATGGTACGGTCACCATCCTCCTCTGACCTCTGACCCTATTGAGAACCTTTGGAGTATCAGAAGATCAAAACTCCTTTGTTAACATGTAACTTGGTCTGTTAAGATGTTTTTGATTGAAATAGCTTTTGGTTTTAGTACACTTAATCCTGCACATTCAAAGAATGACGGTTTGCAGTTCTTTATAAGCCATAAAATGTTTGGAAGATCTGCTGTGCATAATAACAGAGCATTTTGAGATTTTTATTGAAAAAACAAATACTGTTCTCATGGGGAAATTTGTTCAGTAAAATTTGATTTATACTGTAATAGTTCATAACTTGAGAATTATACTGACCATCATTTGCATCGACCGTTTAAGAAAATCTGAAAAAATATCACTTGCATAGTAATTTGGAAGACTGTGTATATTAAAATTAAATAAAAAAGTATAGTAGTATATTATTAGATCATTCCCAAAATGTCCAGTCATTTTCTTTTAAAATTCAATACGAATATATACTATTGATCCCAAAGGGAAATTAAATTAAATATGTATATAAAAGGTTAAGGGTTAGGGTTAACCTTACCCTTAACCCTTATCCTAGTTTACATTTTATATAATGAAATTATTTTTCTGTTGTGTCACATTAAAATTTTTTCTGGCTTGGTCTGGCCAAGGGAGCGCCAGCAAGAAATTCAAACTACTATTATAGAGATTCTACATATTCATGTATTTTTCAAATTATCATTTTATTATCATTTTTTTAGTAGAACCAAAAATTCGGTTTTTGAGAATCTTAGAATATTACATAAGATAAAAATACAAAACATTTTATGTCCTTGAGGAGTTCTGACTGAACTATTGTCATTAGCATCCAAGGTAAGCTACAAAATAGTCGCTGCTCAAGACGCTGGCTGTCTACAGCGTATTAATGGAAAATTCAGTGGAAGAAAAAAGTTTGTTAGAGATAGTCCCCATTTTTGTTGATCTTCAGTCATTTTCTGAGAACGTACATATTTCGCTTTTGTATCTTAACTGAAAGCCATAATCATCAATGTTAATAAGAAATGTTTTCTATAAATCCCTATGAGGATGGTCAATTTGTATTTGTGTTTCATTTTGTTTTTAACAGAATTAGTGTTACTCTTCTGTATTATTGTCATTTATTGAGATTCACCTTACTGACACTGTTAATGAGAGCCTGAAATTTAAAACATACATTTTCAAATACAAACATCCACTATAGGCCCCAAAGTCTCTTTGTTTTGCTTCCTTCCAAATTCATGTTCAAAATAGCATCATATCTCATTTTTATTTTTATCTAATTACCCTCAGCTTCATCTGTTTGCATCAGATAATAGTTGTTTATCCTTATATTTAGACCTTCCTGATGTGTCTTTCAGATAGACAGCCTGGAATGAATGTGAACTTTTTCAACCTGAACAAAAACGAAACAGAAACCGTTTTATCCTGGACTGCAAACACAACCAGCACAAAAATTTGAAATGTTTCCGAGGTACAACACCGTTTAGCTTTTCAGGAGGTCATATCTCACTTGCTGATAATTTATGCATCAATCCCAATTTGCTGGGCGGTTAGCTTTAGCGGCTAAAGCCAAACCAGAGGAGGATCGGTATTGTCCTAAAATAAGTCCACACTTAAAAAACGTCACAGTGGGTCAGACAAATGCAGCTTTGCTTTGCAGAAAGGCTCATTGAATCTGGAGGCATTGAATCAAGTAGAGAAAGTGGAAAACCATCCACTGCTGTGACATCATTTACAGAGATCACTGTTTGAGTAAGTCTAGATTAACTACTTGATTTAGTCAAATAGCTTTTTAGAACAAAATTTCCTGATCTCAGGTAATCGGTGAAATGTAGAAATGACGTTCTGGTTTCACCGATGCAAAGTTAGCATTTGCTCGCTGATATTTTCGCTTGAGTCCTGAAATGTGCTCTGCACTATGCGGAGAATGTGGGTTATTTTTCAAACCCAGCGACAGGTTTCGTCTTCCTTCATGCCAACATCTGCAGAACCCCGTTCTGGGGGAACATCTGAAACCCACTACGTCTCATTATCAGGACATTGCGTCACATCTCATCTGTAATGGTGATTGCTCTCCTTCTTGGCTCGGTAATGTTTATCCTGGGGACATTTGAACAGTGGCAGGGGGAAAACTTAAATCGGTTCCATGTGCGTATGCGTCTTTACGTGTCTGGTTCTGTGTGGCTGGGGCGTGTCTGGTTGGGGTGGAAACAGTAGGGCCCCTGTTCCGTCTGGGCTCGGCCCAACAACGGTTAAGCTCTGGACGTCACACTCAGCCTCATTGCTAAACGTGGCACACTGCAACTATTATTGGGCCGCTGCTGACATAATGGACCATCTCGCATGAGACCTGCCCTATATGACGACCGCTGAAAGCAGAGTCAGCATCCAAGTCATGACACAGGCAGGGCTGCAGCTGTGGAGCTGCATGCTGCAGCTCAGGAACACGCCACACATTCCTTCAGCTGAATAGTAGAAGAAAATCGTCTGTTGTGGCCATTTATGTTGAAATTTTGTACAATGTTATTTCTATCAATTTTGTTCTTCTTTAGGTGGTTAGAGTAGTTAGTTTATAACCAAAATCTGCAATTAATTTTTATATTTGAAATTGTTTAGCTCACTTTAGACCCTCCCATTAACTTAAGTGATTAAGAACACACTGGGTGTGCAGTGGAGGTCTATTGTTTGGGCAAATGTCCAGTTTTTGTAAAACAGTTTTTCTTTCTGTTTTTTTTTTTACAACAAATAAATCATTTATATTGCTTTCAAACAATCAAGTCTGAAGTGCGTGCAAGAGTCAAACCAGCTGTTAACACCCGCGGCCTTTGTTGGATATTTTGGTTTCTCGACGAGAAAACATTCTGATGCCCAACACTGTCTTCAAATTAGATTGAATAGAAGGATGACATCCATTTGCATGCATCATGCTAAAATCTAAAAAAACATTTTCTGAGCTCTTTGAACATCTCTGAGTTCACCTTCCAAGATGGCTGCTGCATACGTAAATGGTGTGAACATTACAAATATAAATTGCTCATGAGAATTCCTGATATTTATGTTTTGCCTGAAGCTAAAGAATGCATCTCACTTGTACTTTGACCATCAGCATCAGCATAATTAGCAAATTCCAAACTTAAACACTCTCAATCTGGCATCGTTCTAACAGCTGCTACTTTTGTCATCGAAGGTCATTATTTATCCTCAGTACCTCTTGAGCTCCAACAATAGCCTCTACTGTCTTAGCAGGAATGCAGAACCACCCAACATACTTTTCGGCCTGTACGCTACATGCTGTATCCCATACTTCTTTTTAATTTGGGGAACCGGTGGACCAACAGTATTAACAATGGGATTGCTACCGACGCAGATGTTCGTTGGCAGCTATTCATTCTGAACGATCTGAGTACAGCTTGTGACTGAAACCCAGAAATTAGCAGCCCTTGTAGGAGGTAATTACGTCTCTTTGTGGGCAAACAACATCGATCTCCAACCTCAATGACCGAAGTGACAAAGAAAGGTGACATTTACTCCTACTTGAGTTGATCTCTCTGAGGCGAGTAACGTTTCTGCGACCAAAACGGGCAATAAAGAGTTAAACACTTGATGAGATTTTGTTTCAGTTTACCCTAGAAATGGTGGACAAAGATGACCACAACTTGAAGTTGTTTCAAATCCAAGGAACTTCAGAAGCTAAAATCCAGCTGAGACCCAAATGAAATGGGGAAAAAACCCCAAAAGATTTTCCTTTCAGTTTGCAAGATCCTGTTTTTTTTTGTTTTTTTTTTACAGAGTATATCTTGAGAACAAGGATGTAACTATCCTATAATTAGAAGCATAGCAAACATAACATTTAGGGAAGTAAAAACCCCCACTACATATCAGCCTTCATCCATTCATTGTATAAGAGTTTTACAGCCAGTTCTCGTTTTTATAAACATCCTAAATCAAGTGAAGTGTATCTACTCAGAGTATTTACCTTTGAAGCCATCCTCCACTTTACTGTCTCATTCAAGGAAGAGAATATGTAGAAATACTACAGCTTTTTTAAAAGAAAAAAGGAAAAAAAAGGGAAATGTTTCGATGATTTCTGAATAAACTGCTAAAATATAAAATCTAGGCTTTGTAAGCAGTAGAATATTCTGCCAGCTGTCTTATGTTTTGTTCAGAATAATTATTAGATAAAACTTTTAATATGCACTTCTTCCATAGAAAAAACTAACAAACTAAAGGAAATATAAAAATGACAACAAAAAACACAAAGCAAGTCGAACTTATGAGATGAAATACGACATACTGGGTTAAAAAATGAGACATGATTTTCCAATATATTTTGGAAAACCGAAAAGCCCTTTTTTTTTTTTTTTTTCACAAATCACTATTAAGAATCAATAATCAATGTAGAGAATTTTTGTCATGGTTTCAATTGCATATATTTTGTGATCTTTCTTTTCTCTTAGCCTGTTTAAAATGGCCTTGATACATGAAAGTGACACCAATGCTTCAATCGTTTTCAAGAATAGGATGTTTTCACACGGTGATTCAAACAATCTGCTCAGAGCAGCTTCATCCATTAGTTATGACCAGATGCAGCTCATGATCGTTGAGAATCTGAAATAACTGCTGTGCTACAGACACGAAGCTCCGAAGTAGATGCTAACTTTAGCATCGTTAGCAGTCTTGCCTTTTCTTTGAATAGCTATAATAAAATAAAGGAAACTAAATTATTTAGACTCTTCATAAATAGTGAGATTGTTAGATGTATTGAGTTGAGCACAGAGAGGACAAACAGAGCAGTGGTTTTAGTGTTGTTTCATGTAAACAGCTGTATGTTTACAGTAAAACTCATTGGGTTGTGGTTAATGTCAGGCAGTTGTTTCAAGTTACTGGGCGTCATTCAACCTTCACCCTTTTGGTTTATAAAGTGCTGAGACTCCAGTCATCTAGTTTATAAGGTAGATTATCTAGAACCTTTGTTTCAAAGAACTAAAACTGCGTACAGTGTCCGCATTGACAGGATACAGGAGTGATGCATTTCTAGCCCAGTAGGAAGTGAAACAGCTTGGTAATAATGAAAACAGGAATGATAACTTCACTGACTGCTATGTTGCATCACCACTACAACAATAGAAAACACAAAGGGAGAAGTTTTATTTGTTTTTTTCTGCCCATGTATGGTTTTGACAGGAGCCCGGTACGACCGGCTGTTTCTGAGATCGAGGGTAACTTCAGGTTACGAGTTACGCGTTCCATAACTCACTTAATGACCTCAAGGCATCGTGAGGTTTTGCTTTGTGATGATGAGCATAATTCTGCCAAACTAAAAGACTGCCACTGTTCTTAGAAATGCGAGCGAATGTGAAAGTAACTCTGCTCCAGATCTGAGCCGACTCCCCTTTTTTGTGTCCACTGATCGTCGTGAATGATCCCTAAAATGCTTAAATCTCACATAGGATTCAATGCAATGATATGTTAGTGCGTGAGGATTGTTTTAACTCCACGTTCCCACCGATTGTACTTCAACTAGACCGGCCAGCTCTTATGAGATATGACAGAACTCGGCAGTGCCGGCTCCTAGACGTTACGTAGAGCCACATAATGACATAACTATTAAGCTAATAGTAATGAGTAGATTGTAGAAAATGACTGCAGATCCTTGTCAAAACAGAAAAAGAACTTCAGATCACTCTTTCTCAAAGCTGGTACAAAAAGGCTTGTAACATGCTCCAGAAAAACAAAGAAATTAGTTCTTTTACTAGCAGGAACAAGACATTATTCCCAGACATTATTTGACTTTTTGCATGATGTAATGTAAGTGGATTGTCCCCGGGGCAGGTGTGAAGTGACATATAAGTCGGTACAAACGTCTCCAAGACGGACGTGAACTGACTGGTAGCGTCTTCCTGGAGGAGGGTGAGAATTCACTTTTGTTTAGTACGAGGTATCTCATGGAAGAAGACTTCTTTACTTTCCAAAAACATCAAAATAAAATGGTAAAAGGGATCTGCTGGGTAAAAAAAAAAAAAAAAAAAAAGGAAAAAAAATAAATTACATTAAAAGAGTGTGATTATGGTTGAATTAGGAATAAAATGTCACCAAGGAGGCTATAAACTGTTTGGTACAAAACGTTCCCCGGCCCCTGCGCCTCTCTGCATGCGTTCCAGTGACAGTATCAACTCAATAAGCTGGTAACATAAATCCTGGGCTTTTCACTCATGTACTCTCTGATCGTTCTGAGAAAGATCAGCAGTCGTTCTGTTTCATCGAGGAAAACTGTTTTCTCGGAAGTCCTAGAATAACGGTAAGCTTTTCCTGTTACCTACTGAAATTAAAACGAATCAGATACGGGCGAAGTAAATCAAAAAGTGTCAAATTCAATTTTTTTTTTATATATGCATATACAGCCTGGGAATTGAAAAACTACATGGCAAATATTGACTTCATTATCTGACGGGTGTTTGGGCTTTACTGGCCTCATCTGAGCACGGCCCAGTTCTTGGCTCTGTCCCAGGCTTTGATGCCTCCTCTCCGTTTCCTCAGGATGTTTCTGCAGCAGCGCATGTGTTGTTGTATGTTTGGAGCTTTTAAAAACACTACGCGCGTTACTCAAGCTGCAGGTTCTGCTGCTCCTTCCACTGGCAATTTCATGTTTACGTGTACCAGTGATTTTTACATGTAGCTGCAAATTAAGTGTTTCCTCTTTGTAGAAAGTCAGACCAAGCATCGTAGTTATAAAAGCATATTTCGAATTAGAAAGAGTTCATGAGGCCTGAAAATACAGAAATGAAAATAACCTCTCCGTGACCGCTGACATGAAATGCAGATGTTTCGTCTTTTTCTATATTAGAACAAACGTGAAGCCGCATTGCAGTTAGGAAAACGTAGGTCTCCTAGGAAGGTACATACAAAACATTCGATAGTATTTCAAGTTTTGTTTCTTCAGAAGGTTACATTTCTTCCACCTTGTCTTTACTTTAATCAATCCGGCAGCTGCAGCTCCTCTGAAACGCCACTGCCAGAGTCCTGGCCAACTCCAGGAAAACGAATCACGTTACTTGTAACTCACTGCTTTGGCTTCCCGTTTGTCTGACTCTCGTTCTCGCTACCGGTCTGCAGGAACTAAAGGGCCTTGGACCGAAATATATTCCTGAGTTACTTGTCTCATACAAACCATGTAGATCCATGTTTCCTGCTTACTGCTTCCCATGACCAGAAGTAAACAAAGTGAAGCAGCATTTAGTCCCCTCTGCTCTTCAACTCCTTAATAAAGTCATTGAAAACCTGAGATACTATTGGTTCATTTAAATCAGGACTGAAAGCATTTTTCAGTACAGCAGTTTTTGGTCCAAGTATTTGACTAATGAATTGTTAGAAACGTTTGTTTCTTTTATGCAATGGTTTTATGTTTTTTGTTTTTTTGTGTCTCCTTTTGATGTAAAGCAGTTTGAATTGCCTTGTGGTGCTTATATAAACGAACTTGATAGGAGTCAGGACAAACATCATAAACTTTGAACACTTTGGGTTCTTCCTGATGGCAGTAAAAGATTAAATTAATATCAAAAGTGGCTGCAAGAATTCACACTTCTTGTCTCATGACTTTTCATCTGGACTTTTTTTTTTTTTTTTATCTTTTGTGTTGTTGCCTCCTTGTGTTGGTTTATGCAATAAAGAGTAGAAAAACTAATGGCGTTCTTATCTAACACTAGATTAAAGTCCAGTTAAAACTCTTGGGAGACATTTTAGACAGGAAGTGAAATTCTCAAATGACTCAACAAAAAAAAAGAAAAGAAAAAGAAAAAGTAGGGAGTGACTATTTCACAAGAAAACCTAACATAACAAACATAACACTTATGAGTTGCATGTCTAATCAGGAGTTAATTTGGTGATTTCTTTATTTCTTTTTATTTTTAAAGTAATAAATATTTGAATGTGAAATGCTTCTGATAATTACCAGCCCAGCAATTACATAAACCAACAATATTTAAAAAGTTATAGACATGTTGGAAAAGACAGTGGCTCATCTGGAAATCACATAAATCAGATGTGCGAAAAGGGAATGCCGACACGTCTTACAAATGTAGTTGCATTCAAAAGCCTCAAATAAAGCACCGTCAGAGAAAGATTAGATGCAGTGCTTGTTTGCAGGATGTAAATTCAGAGCGCTTAATGTCAGAGCAACTAAAAGTCTAGCGTTATAAATCGGTCATATAAGAAAAATACATGAAAATGGGTCAAGATGGACTGAAAAATTAATTAAAATCAGTCAACCCTGAAGGCCGACGTCTGACTCCTTGGGCGGTTTGAGGAAGTGGTGGATGAGTGGGGACGTTTTCGCAGCTCTGCTTGCCTGGATGACGTTTCCACGTCATCCAGGCGAAAACGTCCTGGATATCGGACGCTTTCACCCGCGACGCTTGTTTGCTGTTGAGACAGACTCGCCACGTCACTTGTTGTTTGTCAGTAAATGATTGGAGCGACCTCAGTTTTGACCCTTCCTTCATGCCTTGAAGTGGAACAGGAAAAGTGGGTTTTCTGCAGGCAACAGATTTGGACCCAGAAAGGGAAGCTGCTTGGTTTACATAGCTGTTATGACCAGAGCAGAAATACGACGCTTATAAATGAGTCTTTTTGTGTGTGTGTGTGTGTTTGAGGAGTTTATGAATGCTGTAATTTAGCCCCCACTGATAGCACAGATTTGATGTTTGTCGAAGGATTACAAAACCCTCCACTGGAACCTTACACAACAGCGTTTAAAGTGGACACCGCGGTGGAGCCGCGCCAGGACGCAGAACTCGGCTGTCTATTTATCCTTTCCCGAAAATGTACCTGCAGAGCTATTGTTCGATTTTCTCCTGCCAGCTTCCTCCTCGGCAGGAGCCTCACAGGGTGACCCGACCTTCAGGGGAGTCACATGACTCAGGCTGTCTGGGGGAGGGGGGGAGGAAGAGGAGAGGGGGAGAAACCAAAAAAATCAACATCTGCCGTATGACTAGCACCACAACACGCGCGCAGCTGCAGATGTCCTAATAAGGCATGTTAATGGGAGCAGAGGGAATGACACCATGTCTGCTTCGCTCGCCATCAGTTTATCTGGACTTGAGAGTTGCATCAGTCTGCAGATGAGATAATTTCCCCCTTTTTTTTTTTTCTCTCGCTCATCTCTGTGAGCTTGAACAAGCGGACGGGCCGGAGGGAAGATCCTCGTTTATTTGCAAAATGTGAAAACAATTCGACACTCACATGTTTAATTGACTTGGACTTTTATATTAAAAGTATCTGGTATGGAACCGAAATCAACTACAAATATGGAGTAATTTATGAACAGACGTCTTGTATTTTATATCATGGTGGAAAGCTAAAGAAAGTGTCCTAAAAAGGTGATTTAAGGAGGATGAAGTGGGAGGTGACTCCCTGTTGTGTTTTGACTGTTTTTATTTTGGTACTTTAAAAAAAAAAAAAAAAAAAAAGTTGACAAATGAAACGCTAACTTCTTTCTTGTTCCCATGCTCTCCCGCTCAGGGACCAATCAGAGCTCAGACTAAACAGGAAGATGATGTGGCTTCCTGTAAGGCGCTTTGGAGGCATGCTGCATCCAGGCGGCGAGTGTGCCGGACCCACTTTCTCCGAAACAATAGCTCTGCCGACTCAGGATCCAAGCAGGGCCTCGCAGATGGGTTACAAGCATTTCTGAGAAGCTTACCGTTACAGAAAGTCTGCCCGGTAGATATGAAACTGAAGAAGGCTAAAAAAAAATAAAGAAAACAGACATAACGTCCTGTTTGGAGCTGCATTTTTATTGATAGGCTTCAATCTGATAGTTCAACATGCAAACAAATAACTGGTTCCAAACTGGGCTGGGCTGGACCGAATCATTTATAGCATATAAAAAAAAAATAGATTTATACATCTGGGAAATTATCTGCATGGAGTAAAATTGGCAGTGCATCGGACAAGAAAATCATTAAACATCGCTACTCCTACATTTTTCAAATTGCCTGTTATTGATGAAAAAGTTTCAGCACAAAAGTAAAGCTTGTTGTTTTCAGAGTACTATACATCATCACTTGCAACTCTAAATGTCCAAAGTGGTTAAAAATGTCACTTTTTCCCTGTGAAGTCTGTCACTGAATCTAGAATTAATCATCATATTCTCTGTTTTCTGTTGCACAACAAAACAGATAATGTTGTTTGGTACGATTGCCTGCCTCCTTCTCATGTTATTTTTGCATTTAGGATGGAAAACTTGTTGCAACTCTGCTCTTGTCTTATGTTCAGGGCCTGATTTTCTTCGGCTAGCTTAGCTTTAATTGAGCAGAGATGCTTAATTATGCTATTTTATAAATATTGTAGCTGCAGTGTAACTATAAATAGAGTAAAATATTTGGGATATTATCCATACTCTCAACAAAATACATAAGAATAAGAAACCTGGGTCAGGAAACAAGCCAAACTAAACAGATTTGACCAAAATCCGACAGGAATTACAAAAAGCAAGCAGTTTTGCCAACCGACTATTAGTAGCAATGGATTTAGATTCACACTGGATATCTGAATGCTGATCAGATTACAGCGTGTAATCTGATCAGTTACTATTACTAACATTACTAACTCCAGCTGAAAATTGAAACTGAACCGTCCAAATAGACCATTAATACTCTCAAATGAACGAATTGCTTCTATTCATAACAGAGGTGAGTACATTTCTTACTGGAAAGGCTGTAATAATTAGAAGAGTTTCCACCAGAACCTCGACTGGCCTGGAGAACCCGGGTTTAGTAGGCGGAGCTCGCCGAGAAACACACCAGGCTGTGTCAGTGAAACCAACGGGAGTTGGCTGCGCGGCTTTTTCCAAGCTGACCTTTTAAAGCTGGCACAGAGGAAGCCATGTATCCTGAGGTGTGAACAATGCCAGTGTTATGTAATAACAGGTCTGTTCATGCATTTTAGCAGGAGCGAGGCAACTTCAGATGCTAAGGTTGGCCTCTTGGAGTCGTTCGGAGATTTGGATAGTTTGTTTTTCTATTGCAATGTAATCATTGCGCACATATGCATGACGGTGCTGCTTTATTGCTTGTTTTGTATCAACCGTACATCTGCATGTACACAATTCTGCTGCCAAAGATTCAGCGTCTTGACTTTTTGGATTTCTTTATTTCCTTGAATCAAATTGCTCGTTCTTCAATTAGTCGTATTAAGCAGATAAACGCCTTGCGACGTGCGGCAAGTTTTTACAGAACATGCAAAGTCTTGAGAAAAAGACTCCAGGCCAGGATTCAAACCCCGGACCCTCGGTGCATTTGTAATCATTGCAATTTGTCAACAGTGATGTTTGGTGCATGAAGAGTACGTTGGGCCAGACCCCCGATTTTCCCCTTTCCACCCACCGAACCACAAATAGCCAAACACAAGTCTGGATCCTGAC